>VXAB01007173.1:330755-385722 GCA_013399175.1 Odontophorus gujanensis
TTTTTCTTTTTTTTTTTTTTTTTTGCTGAGCATACTATTCTATGGACACCTGTGAAATGAGACCATAATAAATTATGTTTACTGTGTACATACTGCAGCATTGACCCTTGCAGTACCTTGAAATTATTTGTTGCTGTATCCAAAGAAAAGACCAGCAGAAAGCGTTTATTTAAAAGTCAAATTAAATATATGTGCTTTGGATCTCTAGTCCAGGAATTAGTCTCCTCTACTGTACACGTACACAGTTATATAGTCTAAACTTTAATGCATTCTCAGATATAGTATGGTATTTAGCCATGTGAAATTACTGACAAATGCATAAAAGGGTAGTAGTATTTTTTGGTATCCAATGGTCCATATGAAAATGATCATAGAAGCCTCTAAACGAGACGATGCCTGTTTTTGAGACTGCAAATGAAAATGGTGGGAAGTTTTTTGGAATACCTTTTTCAAAACCCAGTAGTTTTCTTGAAAATCTGGGACCTTAACTCACAACCCATTTTAATTAGACCGTGAAAGTAACTTATTGGGACTGTAAAATCAAGTATTCATAGTTTAGAAAATGATGCAATTCAGATAGTTAGTGCTACCTTCAAATTTCTCCTGTATGATTGAATTTTGACATATGCTTTCATTAGAAGTTATTGTTTAGAATTTCTCCTCCAGAATGTTATATGGAAGAGAGCTATGACTACATGAGTAGTTGTTCAGCATTTGGGATTCTCCCTGTCCTTCACCATGTGGTCCCTTGCCCAATTTCCCACGCTATGCTGAAAACCATGATTCATTGTCATGTGAGCTCCTCCAGGACCATGTCACTGGCCTTTGATTATTTCTTGAGGTATAAAACAAATAGGCTTATCTCCTTAAACAGAAGGAAAAATTGAGACTAAGTTGCTGAGATTAAAGCACCCACTCAGCTGAGGTAATTGAGTTGTCTTGCCCTTCATTAGTCAAAGTAGTTAATGTCCTGCAGGACTGAATAAATTCAGCGGACTTTACTCGCAGCTGGGAGTGTTTAGCAGCTAGTAAGTGTGATTAATGGGCTTAAGGCATCTGTACGAAGTTGAATGTGTAATGAAACCCCAACCTCCCTCTGCTGCCTTATGAGAGGGTGAACTTAGTTTCCTTGTTTGGTACCATGCTGAAATTCAGAGAGAAAAACATAATATATTTTATATTCTTAAAGGCATAAATTGCCCCTAGAATGCCTTATGCAGAAGGCAGAAGAATCGCCCAATTATCCTGAAGTGGGCTCATCTGTCAGCACTATAGAAACACAAGCAGAGTCTTTAGGGGATTACAGCTTGTCTTAAAACCATGTAAGAAATCTGAATTCGAGAGGTCTGTGTCACTCTGATAAATTTAATTTTTTCCCTATATTTATAATATTTACTCCATGGCATTGTTTGTTTGTTTGTTGCTCTGTGGAAAAAAAAATAAAATCTGAACTGTACCTGGTGCACTATAAGCTCTAGATCATACTATAGAGCATGGAATGGTCTGGGTTGAAAAAGACCTTTAAAATCACCTAGTTCCAACCCCACTGTTACAGGTAGGGACACCTCCCTCTAGACCAGGCTGCTCAAAGCCCCATCCAGCCTGACCTTGAATGCTTCCAAGGTAGGAGCATCTACAGTCTCTCTGGACCACCTGTTCCTGTGTCTCATTACCCTCACAGTAAAGAATTTCTTCCTAATATCTAGTCTAAAGCTACACTCTTCCAGTTCAAAGCCATTTCCCCTCATCCTGTTGCTACCTGCCTTTATAAAAAGTCCCTCCCCACTTTCCTCTAGGTCCCCTTAGGTACTGGACGGCTGCTACAAGGTCACTCCAGAGCCTTCTCTTTCCAGGCTGAGGAGCCCTATCTCTCTCAGCCCCTCCTTGTGGGGGATGTGCTCCAGTCCTCTGATTATCTTGTGGGCCTCCTCTGGACCCACTCCAACAGCTTGATGTCCTTCTTATGTTAGAGGGCTCAGAACTGGATGCACTCCAGTTGAATAGGTTGCTGCCTCAAGCATTCCTGTTAAGTGTTTTGTGGACGGAAAAAAAAAAGGTCAGGTCCAGATAGGGTTCTCAGACAGGGCTGCAAAGGAACAGTCCAGTTCCTGTGACAAAGGTGAAAGAAAGAAATCGTAAAGAGTAACTGAGGATAACATACAGCCTTTGTGTTTGCTTGTTTGTTTATTGATTTTAACAGCCACGGATTACTTGGTCAACAAACACCTTCTGAACATTTTAACAGAAATGAGTACTTAGCAGACTGTGATAAAGTGACAGTAATTATTCTTCCTGTGCGTGTTAGAAAAAGAAAACAAACAAACAAAAAAACCTGCATGAGTAGTTTTTCAAGATTTTTTCAGAATGATTTATAAAGATTAAAAGTTTGTAAACTTATTTTAGGGTCTCTGATTTCTTCTCCTCTAACCCTTCCTATAAACTTCTCAATGCCTGTTGAAGCCAGCAAAAATTTCAAGAAGACTGACTCACAAAATGGATAGTTGAAGTGATTGTTTGCACTGCCCCTCTTCAGGGAATTGATTTAACAAGCTAAATAAGGTAGCTAGTTTCTTTATGCTATATCTGTACTTAGAGGAGTCAGACAAAAACTCTTGAGTATAATTCACAGACCAGAGTTACGATCTTGCAAACAACTCTTGGGATGATTCTTGCTCTTGCAATTTATTTAGAGAATCTGGGGACATCAGCCATCTAAGTCAGTTAACTGAAGTTAAGCAGAGCGAATGTGCCCTTCTGTGTTATGCTTTAGGGTCTGTCATGTTTCGGTTGTTCTGTGGTGGTTTTGAACCATGAATTCTGCCCTTGGATGTGAAGCCATAATCTTCAGTAGGAACAACAATAGGAAGTTGCTTGCACATCAGTAGATGCAATCATAGTACTTGTTTTATTTCTTCAATGTGTATATATGTTTGTGTGTGTATATATATTAAAAAAAAAGTGGCACTTACAATTTATTTCCTCTATTAAAGATCTCTTTTTAGCTTTTAGCAAAACTTTGCACAAACGTCAGTTCTCTATCAGTTTAGATATGAAGCAAATAATAACAGCCATGGGAAAGCTGGTTCTCCCTTGAGAGTAAATATCTAAATGTGAGACAACTAAATGATAATTCCCTTTCCATAAAGGGGAAAAGATGGTGATTGCCAACAGGAAAAACTTCTTTATTTATTTATTTTTTTTTAACAAAATATAGTTAAGTTGCTCTTTTGTATCCAGTCGTGTTAGCCATTCTAACAGCTAAGGCCAGCATATAAAAGTTGAGCAAGGAGACGAGAAGTTAAAAAGTTTGAATTGGGGCACATATAAATATAGTGAGGCTAAAAGCTGTTTTTCTGCTTAACCCAAACTTTGGAAAGAAGTCCTGCACAAGCACTTTCAGTTTTATGCTGTGTGCAAATGTCAAATATGCTTAGTTGGCACAGGGTTTCTTGAAAGTAGTTGGTGTCATCCCATTTGGCTAAATATATCTCTACATACGTATATGTACCAAATATATGCAAGATAAAAATGTGCTGATATCAACTTGGGATTTTTTTACTCTGTAGAGATTGGTACTGTTGATCTGCTGCTGAGATTTTTGTTGCTGCGTTACCTGTAAATCACCTATATGCTGAAGGTATTGTTTATACTTAATTTTTGTTTTTTTTTTGTAAATTCTTGATTATTATATACTTTTTGTGAAGAATGGCAGTTAAGGAAATGAATATTCTAGGTATGTCTGTCTGTTTAATTGCACTGGCAGTGCCAGGTAATAACTGTAACCTATTAAGGCATATGCTGAACCACCATAGTTTAATGTGGCTCATCAATACAGAAGAGTTATGTGGTCTGCTACAGTGTGCCTCCACTTTCTGGATTGTAAATGACAGATTGCTAGATGAGTTTAGGGTCAGGTGGGTATAGAGTGATGGTGAAGAAGACAGACAAGCATAGCGCTGAAGAGCAAGGTGATGATCTGTTTAGAAATAGATGTTTTCTAAAGTTAGTGAGGGCAGAATCTGCTGGGGGTAGAAATCCTCAAACAGAATAGTTGGGATAAGAAAAATCAGGATGAGAAGGATTTTCCTCAGCTTGATCTAAATAAGGCATATCACAGAAGGGACCTCCAGAGATCATCGAGTCCAACCCCCTTGCCAAAGCAGCTCCCTAGCCCAGGTTGCACAGGTAGGTGTCCAGGTGGGTCTTGAACGTCTCCAGAGAAGGAAACTCCACCACCTCTCTGTGCAGCCTGTGCCAGTGCTCCGTCACTGCACTGTGAAGAAGTTCCCACACTCATTTGTGTGGAACTTCCTATTCGTCAGTTTGTAGCCATTTCCCTTCACCCTATCACCACACACTGCTGAGAGGAGTCTGGCCTCATCCCTTTGCCTCCCACTCCTTAGATATTTATAGACATGGATCAGATCCCCTCTGAGCCTTCTTTTTTTAAGGCTGAACAGACCCAGGTCCCCCAGCCTTTCCTCATAAAGGAGGTGTTCCACATCCTTTATTATCCTTGTATCTTTTATTGTCTTTCCAGGAGATCCCTGTCTTTTTTTTGTACCAGCAAGCCCAGAACTGGACACAATACTCCAAACTATGTAGTTGGCTGTTGGGCTCTGGGCACCCTATTCCTCTATGCTCTGTCTCTTTTTGTCCAATAATAACATCTTCTCCTGAATATTTCCTGAGCAATCGTTCATCTGTTTCTTTTCTCTGCCAAGCTTAAATTTTTTTACAGACTCAGCATTTCTGCAATTTTGTTCAAAATAGTGTGTAGCTTAGTAAGACTGTTAAGATGGTGAAGTTCCACTTGGTGAGGATGAATGTCTTAATAAAAAGTAGGTTACCTGAAAACAGGATAATCAGTATCTGTAGAGAACAAAAGGGAGTAAGACTACTCAAACTGCAAAAGATATTTGAAAATGAGGTGTCTAAACTCCCTTAACAGTCTAGAAGGGTTAAATAGAGGATGAAGAGACCATCTTCCAGAGCAGGTAACCCAGGGAATGCTTTGAATCAGGCTCTGAAGCAAGCTGGGCAGGTAGCAAGATGAACTCTAATCCAAGATACAGTCCTGCTCCTGTTCAGACCTCCTTCCTTGCGCTGCAAAGCCTTTGGTTGTCCCCTGTGGGACAGACCCAGAGCTGCTGCTAGAACCGGGGCAGTTTTAGACCAGGATACAAGAGATGTCCTGCCCCACCTGGTCTCCATGTGTACATTTTTTTTGCCATACTGTCTTTCCTGCAGATGTGTTTGGCTCATCCTTCAGCAAACTCATGTCCTCGTGTGAGACCACTGAGCCTGGCTGTCCTTACCACTGTCACTCAGGGAGGGCTGTGCACTGGGAAGGTGCTAGCAACAAACACGTGTATGTCTCTGCAAAGCCTCCCGAGTATGCTGGTGCCTTTTTTCTCTCCTCTTGTGGAGTTTAATTTCCTACAGAGCAGCTTGGCTGAAGCAGCATCTGTGTCTGACTGTGAGGACTGGGACAAGCTGGCAAAGGAGAGAAGAGGAGGAGGAAAAAAAAAGAAAAAAAAAAAAAAAGAAGGAAGCTTTGTATGGCAGGACTGAGCTTGTAGCATGTGACAGCACGTACCTTGCAGACTTTGGGCAGCAGCAGTGGAGGGAAGAGGCTCTGCAGGATGGGGGCATCCCGCACACCAGCTGGCAGCAGGGATCTGCGAGTGCGTGGGGCACAGGGGACCAGCCACTGTGACACTGCTGCAGCAGCATCAGCCTGCAGCTCAGGCAGAGCAGGCTCACAGACCACACAGGGTAAATAATTTTTTTTTTCTCGCTTGGGTAGTTTGGGTTTGTTCCATCACAGGGCAGAGACAGGAGTTTACTGAGTCGTGCAGTTGTGTATGGCACTCTGGTGGTGATAGGGGAGGATGAATATTATGGATTGTTTTTAAGGATTACTGGTGCATGAGGACATTTTAAAAAATAATAATAACAATAAAGGGTTTCCAGTGAGTTTTTGTACATGTTGGAGGCTGAGAGAGAACCAGCCTGGGAGCAGTCAGTGCTCAGCAATGACAACTTGGTGATAAAGATCCACTGCTTCACAGAATCCTGTGGGAAGAGAGGGAGGGAGGCATCTAGAGCAGTGCAGCACAAGAAGTGGTTGGCTGATAGGCAAGCTAAGGGACTGGGGTAGCCAGGTTTGTATTCGTTTTCAAACCATAAGACTGACTCCTTCGGGCAATGCATCTGCAAAGTTCTAGGGAAATATCAAGCCCATTTCTGTCATCTACACTGGAGAAAAGGTTCCAGAACATACAATTTAATTCACATTTTGCTAATGAAGGGTATGTTTACTTGTTGTTCTGCGAAGCGTAGCTGTACCAACACATCAGGGAACAACACTGAGCTTATGGCAGGAACGCTGTCTGCAGATTCCTAAGTGCTGCTGTGCTTCCAGCCATAAACTTTTATGCTGTGAAACATTCTTCTGCTCATCTCAGCAACCCCTTCCCTGCTGTGCAATCGAGGAGCTGCACTGAGAGCTAGATAGTTCTTTCTGTGGTTGTTTCAAATTGAGAAAATCTTGGCACAGATTTTGTTCAGATATCACTGCAAAGTTTCTTCTTTGGGACTTTGTCTCAGCTGCCGCTTTGCTGCCATGCAGTTGAGCACATCTGTCCATGCAGCAGCAAGGTTAGCCAGGTTCATGCCTTTGACAGTGATCCACTGAGTTGTGAACACCCTGAAAGATAGATCTGTGAATTCTGACAACTCTTTATAAAGTGTTTTCTGCTTTTTGAAGTGCTATATGTCCAGAACCATTTTTTTTTCCTTCTTTCCTTAAAAGCCTCCTACAATTTCACCGTGCACTTTTGTTTCTTTTGAAATAACTATTAAGGATTTGCAATTTAGTAATTTAGAATTGACGTTCACAGAGTGTCCCAGATACTCTGTGAGATACTCTCTGATAAGAGAGAGAAGTCTCTCTCTTATGCTTCCAGGTGTGAGGAAATTTTATATATATCAATATTTATATTTGGGTACACTTAGATACCACCAATAGTTACACATTTCTGTACACAGTATTTTCATTTGACAATTATTCTAATGTGGCTACAAAAAATGGTTATAGTGACAGCTGTTACTTACTTTGTTTAATCTTGATAGCCACATCAGCTAAAGCCTTGGAGAGTCTTGTCTTCACCCTAAGCATCTGAGTGTCTTCCATTTATAAGTTTCATTTGTCAGTCTCAATCAGTACGTTACATGCTTACAGCTACAGCATATACTCTTTTGCAGATAAACCTCAAAGTGAAACTAGTTTTAGTGTAGGCATTATGTTACTGAATCAATTAATGGATAAATGAGAAAACTAATAGTCTTCTCCATGTGTTATATTTGTGGTTTGGGGTTTTCTTTTTCTCACAGAAAAAAAATCAATAACATGCCTTCAGATGAGTTTGCAGACTGAATCTTTATTGCTAAAAGTGAAAATCAATGTCTACTGGAAATGATAATAGAGCAAGGAGGGGCTGCAAGCTTATTTTAAAATTCTGAACATAGAATGAGATGTTAGAAATGCTTATGGATTTTTCAGTGTCATATCCAAGTTAAAGAGTAGCTATGAATTCTATACCACATAGCCATAAATTCTATACAATGTGTGTATGTATTAATACTTCCATCTTCCTGAACATTGGTGGTAGAGTCACTATCCCTGAATGTGTTTAAATTCATTTGGATGTGATGCTCAGGGACATGATTTAGAGCTGGGTTTTTAGAGTTAGGGTAGTATGGTTAGGTTGTGGTTGGATTTGATCTTAAAGGTCTTTTCCAATCTGAACAATTCTATAATTCTGTTATTCTATGATTTTTAATAAAGTAATCAGGCAGTATGATGTAAGTATAGTATTTAGTCTGTGGGAATCTTCTCTGTATTCAGAGAAATTTAAATAACAACAAGAAAAGTTGAGTAAAAAGCCATGGTTCAGGTACCTAGACAAAGCCATGCATTGCGAGCTCTGCTCTCAGTATTACTGATATGCTGAAACGTGTTTCAAATTTCCAACAGAAATCTAATAATACAATGAGGGTTTGCTCTCTAGAAAATTCATCAATCCTGTTGCCAAGAAAAGAATGAATTAGAATTTTGTCTAAAGAAAGGGATGAAAGTAGGAAAGATGGATTTTTGTTAAATGATATCTATTGCTACTAAGTCTGCTACTAATAACAGTCCTCTCTATTAACTAGTGGTAGGTATTTTATTACAGTTCACTGAACTTTCTGCACTGCTACCCTGCTCTTTCTCTAAAGTGGCCAAACTTGAGAGCCCTTGATGTGTATATGCTCATATAACTCAAAAGAGGAATTACATTACTTTATTATAGCTTCCTTCTCCAAAATCCTAAGTTACTATGTAACAAGAGCAAAAGTTTTAACTTCAGATGTTTGTTGTTAGGTTTGGGCACTGCTGGCACTCTTGCTGTAGGACTGCTTCGCTGGAAAAATCCATATGTGTATGGGAACCCTCATCTCCCTGTCATCTTATCTGAAGATGCCTGTGCTCCTGCATTTCAATATTTTCATACACAAAATGACTTATATCCATTATCCTGTCCAGCTTCACTTTCTATCACTCCTGTGCCTTCGTACAGCAGCAGCAGTCAAGAAACTTTAAGTCAAGACTCTACAGGTAAGTGGTAACTTTTTTTACACATCAGAACTTAATTTAATCAGCAGTTTTAGAGCTTAAGTTAAATAACTTTCTGCTGCCAGACAGCTTTGTCTGCTCCTAAGGAAGGATTAGACCACAGAAGCTGAATGTAAGATTGTACCAAGTAATACTTGTTCTAACAACTTGCCTCATGGTTTAAAAAGTATCAGAAATAGTGACTTTCTCTACCATAACAATATTTTATTAGGTGTGCTTAGTTTAAAACTGGGAGACAAACTTTTTGACAAGCATGTGGAGGCATTCAGGGCAACACCATCTCTTTTGTGCCTATGGTAAGACATTGTGTGATGGCGGATACTCTGATATGTTCATCATCCCTTCAAAATTCTATGAGCATCTGGCTTATCTCAAGCAGTGATGTACAAGGAGTATCCAGTAATGTGCATGGGAATGCACTCGTGTTTCCAGCCACTACAGGCTTATGTCTATTAGAAACTGGAGAAATAATTGTGCTGTTCAGCAATGGGGTGCTTCCACTCTGAGATTCAGAGGCCTCTGAGGGTGTTCAGGAAAGGGAATGACTGGTGAGGAACTGTGGTGAAAAGACAAATCACTTGACCCATAGTCTGCTCCCATTTATATTTGGAGGATCTTCGATTAAGGTGACGATGAGGAAGTGGGTCATGAACTCCGTGAATTTTTCTGACTTGCAGATGGGGCCTTGGTCTCTCTGATTCCTAAATGGATCCTTGTATAAGGATCCATTCTTGTGTTGATAATAGTGTGGGATTAGCAGGGTTCTGCCTAGGTGCCAGGAAGCAGAGGGGTTTGTGGATGAGGTGTTAGTGGACCCAGCACTGAAGGCAGTAAGATTGGAAAAGGGCCGGTCTGAATTCCTAGTTCCTGTTCCACTTCTTAAAATGTATGTAATGCTATAATACTTGCTGACAACAGGAGGTTGAATGTGATCTGTAGTGAAAAGTACAATGAAGTATATAGAAGTATATATTATTCTGTTGATTGTATTACTGCTCTTTTTTGTTGCTGTTGTAGTACATAAATATAATTCACTGTAATTGATGTAATCATGTCACCAAAAAATAATGGGCTTGGAACTCTGTTACTATGCTGAAACCCAAGCAAAATCTAAGCAAAACTGATTTCTTACTTCCCAGAGCTTTATGATACAATAACTTGTCCTCTCAAATTGGATGGATTTGTCATGGCAGCCAAAAATCCTGGGATCCAGTACTTCAAATGTGATTCCTAATGTCTGTTCTGACAGTGCCACTTGTAAAGTAGGAGTGCTAGTGGAATTGCTAAGCAATTCATGCAAGGATAAATGTATCTTTAACTCATCTACATTACTAGTTCCAGCTCAGAGCAGTATAAATCCACACATCTTGTGCACATTTTGGTGATCTTTTTATGAACTCTATGACTATATCCTAGAAGTTTAATTTATATATCTTACCACCTATTGTAATTATAGAAATACTGTATGTGCTGTGAAATACTCAGTACACTTTCCATATGAGGAGTAATACCCAGTTTTGATTGTGAAGCATTCAAATGGCATGTGAGCATTACTTCAAGGTTTGAGTGTTCCTGCCATCTAGAGCTGATGTTGTGGATGAGAGAGAAATACTAGTAAAAATAGTAGTACGATAATAAAACTATAGTAAAGCATGGTAAAAAATTTCCAGCTTTGCAGAAACACCTTCGTAGATCTAAAGCATGGCTACCTACAGTCAAAGGTGCTGGTATGACACTAGTAAGTCAAATGCATGTGCCCTAGGTTAGTTCTTCGAGTTACAGTGTCTTTGAAGGGAACGTATTAAGGAATTGATGTAGGTATTCTACCAAATTGCTGCAAAGTAGCAGGGCAGCGTAGCTGAGGCAATGTCCATTCCCAACAGGGCTGGGAGGTGCTGCTGCATAACATGGTTTCTTGGCCCAAGGTGATGCAATCTTCATCCTGAGTTAATTTTTTTAATTTCCTAAGCAGTTCAAAAACTGATTATCCAGTGTGACTGGACTGCAACATAGTAATAATCCATACAAAACACTCCTATAACTTACATATATATATATATATATTTAACTTTACCAAGTTTTCTGAGCCTGCTTTGTGATGAGGGAGAAGCTTGTTTGCAGCAAAGAGAACAGCTGCACAGCAGCATACAGAGTTCAGTGCAAGCTCAGACAAGAGCACTGCATCAGCTGAAATGGGTGGATTTTTTGAAAAGACAGAGGGCAACTTAGAGATTGATTAATGAGGTAGAGCATATCATAAAATTGCATCCAGGCTTATGTGTGAGACTACTTGATAGCTCATTTACTGGAAAGATGCAAAAGAATACCATGGCACACAGTAGCTGTGCAGCTACTCTCTTGTGAATTCATACCAAACTCTAGCATTTTGATAGCATAACTGAAAAACAAACTATGCTAAACCACCAGTATTTGATGAAGATATAGATTCTATTTGCAGACAAATTATTTTCTAACCACCAATACCAGGAAAATTCTGGCTGCTTCCTCCACAGCAGCACATGTTCAGAGCCCTGTAATGAGCTGTGCCTGGGATGTTTGAGCTGAATTTCAATATACGGAACAAGATAATGATGCTGAAAATGAGGTACTGACACAATAAAACTGTGCATTTAGATATGCAGTATGAAAGATGTAGAACTGTCACTAATAGCGTTTGGCAAGCACATTTCAGTGGGTACTTTGCATCATACTTCAGACATTAGTTACAATTCACTGCCTTTGTTGCTTCATGGCATTCTGTAACACTAGATAATTTAGAGAGTCTGGATCTTGTTCTTGCATATTGGAGTATAATGGACTTCAGAATCCATTTTTTGTACTTCAAGAAGGAAACCTTGAGTTTCTAATATGACTTCCATTTGTAAACTTCTCAAAAAAATTTTTTTTCAACTCACTGATAAAAAACAAAAGAAAAAGAATACTTATGCTCAGAATGGGACAAAACATGAAGAGTTTTTCTGTGCTAGCTTTCCAACTCAGAAATCTTGTTAAGAATACAGGCAAAGAACATAGTTTTGATAACTGTTTGATTAAAAACCTTAATTTTTTAACTGGATTACATTTATTAGGTGAATTTCTGGTTGCAGATAAATTTCAAAATGCCTATCAAAACCAAAAACAACAGCAAAAAAAAGAAAAAAGAAAAAAACGAAATGTACCATTCCTGGAGGTGTTCAAGAAATGTGTGGATGTGGTACTGAGAGATTTAGTTTAGTGGGCAGCAGTGGTGGTAGGTGGGCGGCTGGACTTGATGATCTTAGAGGTCTTTTCCAAACTAAATGATTCTATGACTCTGTAATCTACTCCACTTTTGCTGGTGCTGAGCCAGACAGGAAGATGACTACATTAAAACTGGAAATGCATTCATGTGTATTAAGAAAAAAAGCACAGTGTTCTGTCTAGTTGAAGAAGTGACACTTGAAAATAGTCTACATAGTCAATGGTAATTTAATTACTCAGTTAAAATAAAGATGCCTTATAATAATAAAAATAACTATTTTATGATAATTGCATGGCATACATTGATTTCTTTGGATATAATATCTTCTGAAGGTTTTAAGATAGATATTGCAACTGCATAAAGCCTATTGGACTATTAAACGTATCAGTTCCTAAAGGATTTTTCTAATACATTTTTAAAATATTTTGATATTCCCAAATTTTTATATCTTTAAATATTTCATTTTTTCTTTGTTGCAGACATTTGCTTAGTATCCTTTACAATTTATAAGATTTTAAAATTACGTTGTTTTTTTTTTTAATTATTCACTAATCCTCAATGTTATTTGCTCCAAAGTCAATCCAGATCACTGTTGCCTCCCTCCCCTCCTTTGGGGGAGTTGGAAAATACCTCACCTGCCACTTGCTGCATAATTTTTCAGTGATGGGGTGTTTTCATAGTCATACTTGGTTTTCTTTTTCCCAGAATTAATAAACCTGGTTCTCTTCTCAAAGGCTGTTATTTCAACATTTTTTCATCTTTGCCTTTGCCTGAGCTTGCTCGTTTGTCTTCATTTGAAGTGTGGTACCTAGGACAGGGTATAGCTCTGCAATGAAAGTATAACCAGCACTAATTAGCATAGGATAGTTACCACCTCTGACTTTTATAAAGATGCAAATTAATATCTCTAGCTAAAACATCTTCTTGAAGAGCACTATTACTGATTCTATTTGCATGTGTTTACCAGTACAACCTGATAACTCCTCTTCATCTCTGCTGTCTATTCTCCTCTTAAGACTTTGTTATTGCATTTGTCGTATCTTTTCTAGATTCTTTTATTTTGCTACCTGAAATTGCCCTCAACCTTTAGACTGTTCCTTTACATTTGTGAGGTTCATTCTGAGTTCTGAACTAGTCCTACATGTGGCTTACAATACATAACAAATTTTTGTCATTGACAACTTTTAAATACAAAATTTCAAGATTTGTGTTTATGATGATATTACTTCCCAATTTTACTACTACTAATCTCACCCTTTTCTTTCAAGCATTTCTGTACTGAATGAAATTAGCATGTCTTCCTCAAGACTGTATTTCCTTTTTGTTTATTATAGCAGCTTGATACTCTCAAATGCTAGATCAGCTGTTTTGAAAGCAATTATATTGATTTACCAGAAATTGTTTCTGAAAAATCTATTAGTTCTTTGTCATCTTACTTTCTTGAAGGTGCTTACCGACTGCTTGATTTATTGCTTGCTTTCTAATTTGTCACCATCTCTCCTCAAACATCGATGTTAAGCTGATTGCTCTGTAATTACCCAAACTATTTTATTATGCCTTTCTCCACTGCTAGACCTGACCTCACCCTTGCTTGCTGATGTACTCCTTAAAATGTGTAAAGGTTCTTAAATACTGGTTATGGAAAACGTGAAGTAGGCACCTCTCTGTCCTTCCTGGGTTTGTGCCTGTTTGCCTGCTGTGTGAAGGTATAAGACAGAGCAGTTTCAGGAGAACCTGCATTTTCTGTGTCTTTGTTCAGAACACATTATTTCTTTTATATTCATGCCACATCGCTGTTTTATTTTAGTGACATGATTATAGCATCAAACCTTTCCCCTTGCTTCTATGATGCAGGGTTCAGTTTCACAGTAATATTGCCATCTGCTGCAAATGCTATATTTGTCATGGACAAAAATCAAATTAGTGTTTTTTTGACACCGTACATGTAAGAGTGTACTTTGATTCTTTGATTGTGTAGCTTCCATCTATATATATATATATATTTACACCCATGTTGTTTCATGCAGGTTTTAAGACCTGTTTTAAATCACACACTAACAGCAAAAAGCTGTGTGAAGAAATAGCTGTGACAGTGACTACTTCTTAGTATGATGGAGGAATCCAATTAAAGATCTTTGATAAAATAGACACAAAGGAAGAGAGTGCAATGGATCTAATATTAGCTGAATTTTGTAAAAGGCATAGTATAGGTCTACCTGGGATTTTTTTTATTTTATTTTTTTCACTTGGAGAAAATTGAAGCTTAGAATTACAATATGAGTAAGGAGATGATTGAGAGGGAAATGACAAGAGTCCTGGGAGAAGGAGTAATAAATAAGAGGAAGATTAATAGTGGAGTTTCCTCACTGCTGGTATTAGAAATAAGATTAATATTTTTAGGGATGACATCTGCCTGGAAAAGAGGAATGCACAGAAGGGCTGAGCTGGTGAGTTGGATCGTAGGAAGAGAAAGAGTGGTGCTGCATTGGCACAGGCTGCCCGTGGAGGTGGTCACTGCCCCTGGAGGTGTTCAAAAAATGTGTGGATGTGCCATGAGGAACATAATTTAGTGAGCAATATTGGTGGTGGGTGGATGGTTGGACTAGGTGATCTTAAAGGTTTTTTACAGCCTTAATGATTCTATGATTCTAAGGTAGAATAATTGTCACTGCAGAGGAGAACCTGAAATCCATGTGGGAAGGAATGGATGACTTCTGGGAACAGAAAAAGGGAAGCGTGATAAAGTACAAAATCACAGATTTCAAGATTTTGTTTTCTCATGAGAACTGTGAGTCCTCAACTGGAAAAGGCAGCGGAATATAAACTCAACTACTAGTAAGGAGTGTGCTGTAACTGAAAAAGCAAATGGAAGCCTGGGATGTCAGGTGAAATATCTGATAGAGGGAGAGACTGAAGCTGTTGAACCAAACTGTTTATTTTCAAAAAAGGACAGAGACATACTGGAACTTAAGCAGAAAAATAAAATAGAGTAAAGAAGAGCATATTGTATCTGAAGAGGGTAAAAAAGCTTGTTGTGTTTAGCAAAGCAAAAGTAATTAAAAAAAAATAAAGAAATAAAAACCATGCCAGTAGGTTCCATTTTCTGTTTGTTTAATTATTTACTAAGTCCAAGAAGTACCTCTTAACAAAATAACAGGCATCTGATCCGTTCACATAACCCGACCAGCAGCTTCTGAGATCGACGAAACTGTTAAGTTACCCCAGAGGTGTAACTGCTGATGTTAGTGGTTAACGGGCTCTGGTGCCAAACCCTGGTTTGGAGGGCTCATAAACTGCCCGATTTCTCGGGACTGCGTGCAAGGGGTAAAGCCACAAGATGGTGCTGCCTCTCCTTATCACGGGTGGAAGCGTTATGAAAGCAGCAGAGCGATATGCAGTGGCTTTGGTGTTAGGGACATTTCCGTGCTCGTCCACAAAGTGACTCCAGTCATAGACTCAGTTTGGTCTATGGTTTGTCACTGTGCACAGATTCTTCTTAAGGAATCTGAGTAAGGACTCCTTATATCAGAGGAAAAGAATGAGAACTAGAAAGATGATGGTTATTAATCATGAGACTGTACCTTTTTGCTCTGCTTTCAGCAGCAAAGGGGTTAATGAAATTATAACATTGAGAAATATAAAGAAAATGCATGTTTCTCATTAGACGTCTGGATTCTGATTAGAGTCCTCACCTGATGGGACATAATATCCATGTACTGATGCCAAAGGCAATATTTGCTGTGCCTACAGTGTCCTGACTGCTTCTGCTTCTCTGCTTATACTCTGTATGCTTATATCAAGACAGGTATCATTTGGAGAAGTTTTTTTGGTGTTCTTTCTATAAGCATCTTGAAAGGATTTGAAATAGAATGAGTTTTCAGCAGTCTAGGAGCTCTATGCTAGACAGTCATAAGGATAATAAGGTTCATAAGAAAAAAAACATTGCTTCCAAAAATGCAAGTTGGAAACCCTAAAGGTAGCTGAACCCTGAAAATGATGCAGCCCAGGTGATAACTTGTGTCCTGACTGCAAGCACCCTGCCTCTGCTGCAATATGTGGCCATGGATAGAATGCTTATCCTTCTCAGTTCTTTCATTCAACTACCAGCAGTCTCCCAGTGTAATGAATGACAACTGATAACTACTTTTATCAAAATTAGAAGGAGTGCAATTTGCTACAGAATACCTTCCCTGAAACACAGTGTTGTGTTTGGCTCCTCAAGGGCAGTGTATGCTTTTATGACTTGTGAAAGAAAAACACAAAGAGAACTACCATACTGTATTCAGTAAGTATGGTGAATTAGGATCCTAAGTATTTTGGTAACATTAGCCATCCTTGCTGACTCTTGGGACACAGAGAACCATTAAGTCTATATTTTCAAATATCTGAATGTGTGTATTTAAACAAAAATTTTGAAACTTCTTTGTCTTCTGACGTTCTAATAGATTCAAACCCAGAAGCTACTGAAGTGCCTGGTTCTGATCCAGAAAAGCATTTAAGCATATGCTTAATCTTGAACTTGAGAGTTATTCCACTGAAATCAATCTATCTGATTCTCTATTGGACCTTCCTACTTAGCAATGAGAAACCAAAACTCATCTAAGAACAGTGAGCTGTCAGTTCCTTTCGTAACTCTTATTTTTAGAGATGCCAACAGCCTGTGCTGTTTGATTGTGCTCTGTCGTCCAAAGGCATTCAGCACTGACAGTGCTAACACGTGTCTCTTGTAGTGCCACATCAGTGATTCTTATGCTGTCTTTATTGAACATCTTTAGAGCTACAAGTACATTTATTGCAGACTTTTCTGTTAACATCTCTTCTGAAATTAGCTACAAGCTCTTTCTTGAGGGCATTTGCCCTTTCTCCTGATCTGAGCTTGACCTGTTATTGCATACATTTTAATTGATGCTATCACCATTTGCACATTGCTAGTGTTTCATGTGAACTTAAACTCATCGGGATCTATAATGCACTTTCCTTCTCATATTGCTGCTTGGCTAACAGGCTTGGATTTATAAGTTTCCCTTCATTTTGCTTTCTGTGCTCTTTGTTGCCTATATCTGTAATATGTATTGACCATAACAGATACAAAAATTTTTACTTGAATTTCAGATTTCATGGAGATTCCTTTTCCTCCGTCCATCATTCTGTTTTTGCATACTGGTTGGTTAAAGCTGAAAAGGATTAGGATGGAGTTATAGATGGTATGATATTGTTTATACGTAAGAATGTGTCTCTGAACCACTTTTCTAGTGGAGTCCTCCAGCACTATGGAGTCTTAGTGCAAGATGGAAGTGGTTAATTAGCACTTAAACATGTTAGGGATTTACTGATATTCTGCAAAACAACAGTCTGTTTAACTTTTTTGTCAATGACACACCCTACTCTGTGTACCTGTTTTGCATATTTTATAATCAAATCAATAGTGTATAATAAAAAGACAAGGATAAAATATGTATTTAAATCTTATTAACTATGCAAAACAAAGATGGGTGCATTTCCCAACTATGTCTCCAGAGAAATTAAGTGTGCAGAAGAATGTTTATTTTATTGCTCATTTGTGAGTACAACACAGTTAAAAATTGATTTGCTGTGTGTATAAGTAACATACATCTTTGTGCTGGAAAAAAAAAACATTAAAAAAATTGAATGTCTCCCTCCTTTTGATAGTTGTATTGAAGAAACTGAATTAGAAGGAAAAATATTTGTTAATCTGGCAAAACTATAAAGGAAACACAAATTCTTAATGAGTTTTTTTTTTTGTTTTTTTTTCCCAGTTCAATATAGGTAATGAAGTCTTGGTCCTTTGAAAGAGAAAGGTTTATGTTAGAATTGCAAATGTCAAGTAGGAAGCATTCAAATGTAGCACTATAGTTCAAGACTGAGACAGCAAGCAGGAGCCGTAAAATTAAAATAGAATGAGCTATGCAGAAAAGCTCCAATCAAGCCCTTCTTTATTTTGTCCTTTTTGTCTTTAAAGCTTGACTTAAGATAATTTGCTTGGTTTCTCCTCACTCCCCAATTAGAAGAGAGATTATAAATTTTCTCAAGAAAGCTGGGTATGCAAAAACTGGAAATGTAAATTGAAAGCTGTCTGTTTTCACCTATTTGTTTCTTTCTCTTTTGCCCATATTTTTCTTTCAATGTTGTATTTCTTCCCCTTAGTCATTCTCTTAGTATTCGTTGCATACCTCTTAAAATCAGGATGGATGTTTGTGGGCTGGTGGAGATGCAGGCTGCTGACCCAGTGGCAAGGGGCAAGGAGAGAGCAGATCTCCCACACTCCAGAGAGCTGTTCTGCACACAGCTCCCTTCGCTGTAGAGAGAAGTAGGAGCTTATTTGGCACTTGCTGATCTAGTGTTCATTAGATTATCAGCTGCTTTGTTCTTGTGTATCATCGGTTTTAATACTCTCTTGACATTTATGCCTAGGCAATGTCTTTTGGTTGAGAGGTCTGGGAAGTGTTTATTTCTGGGGAAAATCCTCAGATGTAGTTCTGTAGTACACCGAATGTGCTTGTGCTTGAATCCCTCTGACCAGAGTGCATGAACCTCCTAACTTTGATTTTCAGTTTGAAATTAAGGTCTGTGTTTATACTCCACTAGAATCAATGGGAAGACTGATTTGTGCTGCAGTAGGAGGTGACATAATCCAGGATGTGCAAAACTTCTACTCAGATTTGACTGAACGTCTTCAAATGTATTTTAGAAGTGCTCCTTGCAGCCTCTAGTGAAGATCATACATTTTCTTTCAGTATTCTGTTTATAGACTAAGCTCTATTTTGCCATCAGACAACTGCTCTCTCTGTGTACTGCCTACCCTTTTTGTCCAGTTGTTTCCTATCCCCTTGTTTCCTTTTTTCTCTTAGAAATAAACTTCAGACATCCCCTGTAAGAGGCACTTACTTATTGTTGTTTGCAGAGAAGAAGAATGCACATTCAGGGTACTACTTGGTGACTACAGAAACAGTTGTAGCTTTGCATATGACAAGCTCTTAAAGCCCAGTCATCTTTTGCCTGCTAAATAAAAACTAGACACACACCTCATGTACAAGCAGCTGCATACTTCTTTTTTACTTAAATACTTCCCCTAGATGCTTCGTTTCTCTGTTGCCAGAAATCTCGTCATTCATATGCTTGGAAAACTTCAGTCTTTAAGATGAAAATAGAGCATAAGGAAAACGAGATTTTTGAGGGAAAGCTCATGGGGGAAGGGAGACTATCATTGCAGCTCCATACATAAAGATAAGAACATGCTGCACCAAATGCTTGCTGAAAATAGGCTTCAATATTTTTTTCTTAGGCAGAGATATTAAACTGCAATTTATATGGTTAGTAGGTGATGAAGGAAGTGACAGAAAGGTGGAACAGTTTTACAACTATTCTGCAAGGTCACAACTGTAGTTCTTCATAGGAGCAGGAATCAGACCCCTCTAGGTTATCTTCAGGATAGCAAAGAAACTATTATCTCTGCTGTTATTAGTAAAACTGATTGTTTAGAATCAGCATTAATAAATGTCCTCTGTTGTGCTGAAGTAAAAGGCATCATTGATTTTGAGTAAGTAATGAAGCTGTAGCACAAAACTTTCTATTGTGTTCTGTTGGGTTGAATTATGTAATAATCTTGAGCTGATATAGCAGGATGGTGAGGATGAAATTAAATGAGTCACTGTTAAAAATAGGATTTGGACCTGAATTAGATGGGCAGCTGAACAAAGGATGTAATCTGCTGTGATGAATTGGCCGTGTCTACACTATATAAAACCATAAGTGATACATTAAACTCATTGTTATTATGAGTTACTGGCAATTTTAGTTAGTTGTTTAAAAAAAAAATGCTTGAAAAGGGAAATGATCTGGGAATTGTGTGTATTGTTACAACTGACAAAGGGAAAGTAAAGCATCTGACTAGTCCACTGGTGAGTGTTGCCTCCTGTGCCAAATGAAGCACAACACTTTCAAATCTTACTTCATATTATGAATAACAAGTCGTCAAGTGATTAATAAGGCAACTAGAAATTGCAGAAATAGAAAGAGACTATATTGATAAATACAGGATATCATGAGCTCAACTTGGTTTTAAGCTGGTAAGAATGGAGTTTGTCTTGTGGCCAGTTAATAGTGGGGAAAGAAGAGATCACTTCTAATGAACAGCACAGCAGGAAATGGTGACTTAGAACTGTGGTCAGAAAATTTCAGAAAGTGGAAAAGAGTACTTCTCGTCTGACAAAATGTATCAAACTATAAACTATATTCCTCCACAACTTCAAGGTAGAGAGTGATGAACCTGAACAGTGGTTCAATTGCTTGTCACAGTAATTCAGATGGCTTAAAAATTCTTTGAACATTTTCCATAAGCACAATACCGTAAGTACTTGTGATTCTTTCCACAATCAGGTCCCATTTCTTTACATTAAACAGTACTGTGAATTATGGCAGTTTTAATCTCCACTTGGTTAATCACTAAAGGGGGAAAAAAAGCATCCTCATTTGAGTCAATTCAGCATTCTATGCTGTTCATCTTGGGAATGAGACTTCTGATGAAGAGACTGTATATTTATTAATACTTTCTAATAATTTTCAATTACAATAAACATGTGGTTTCAGTATTTTCATGTCCTCTTTTGGGATTTACTTTGGTTTTTGGATGTTAGAGAGGAGGAAGCTGCAAAATACCAAGAATCATCTATAAAGCATGGCAGAATGCTATAATAAATATTATAATCATGGGTGATCCCAAGTTGGAAGGGGATCATTGAGTCAGCTCCTGGCTCCACTCAAGACCATTACTGCTTAGCTCTTAGGATATGCATCAAGGTTAAAGACAAATTACTTCAAAGCATAGTCAAGAATTCTTTCAATTAACCGGTGATTAAAATCGGTCATTTTCAAAAATAATATCACTGCATTTCTTTTTAAACATCCAAATATCCTACACTGCTGGCTATTTAGTCCAGAAATATGACCTTTGCCTTTTATTTTTCATTGTTTGTAGAAGTATCTTGTGCTAAAAATATTATTGAAACCTGCCAGTAAAATGTTTTTCTGAGCTCAAGTATATAAACTAGTTAGTGCATAATCAAAAACTGAACCAGAATAATCATCAACAGTTGAACAAATAGTTTTAGTTAAAAATCCATAGATTTGACTGATGTAAATTTCAGTTAAACAGCTCCTGAAACATTTCAGAGTAACATCAGACAAGGTTATCTTCACAGAAATGGGCCCCTGAAATTCTTATTTAATGTTCCTTATGCACAGGAGAACTGATAAAGTACTAACATAGTTTTAATTCACATTTTAGGATGAAGTCTTTCCATTGCCTGTGGTTTCATGAGCTCAGTGATATTGTCCCTGGGTCATGAATATACTGTTTGCTCTTATTTATTGTGACTTAAGGAATCCACCTTTGAAGAAATCTAATTGCCAATTATAATCTTTATCAGCTTAAATAGTAGTGTACATTTTACTTTAAATAAGGAATTTATATTATTGTTTATTGATAAATTCATTATCAGTGTATATTAATTTGTATTTTAGGGTAATTACAATGTATTAGGATAACATTCTGATTAGGTGTTCAGAATTCTTTCACAAGGTGATAGAATTCTGATCAGTACTACAGTGACACCATCTTATTGTGTTATTTCCCGTGGGCGCTCAAAGTCCTGTCTTCTTTTTTGGCTGTGGAAAATACTGCAGGATTTTTGTCATACTTGAAGTCAACATTCTGACGTTCCTTTGAATGAGCTACCCTCCCACCCACTTCTACCTAGGGATCAAACACATTTTTATTGGTAGAATCCTTTTTAGTGGCACGCTACAGTCTTCTGTTCAGTGATTCTTCAAAATAAATGAGTCTCAGAGGCTTCATTTTTAGTTTTCAAGCAGCGTTTAAAACCCTCTTTGTCAGCTAAGGAGGTGCAACATAGAAGACTACAAGACTTACTGGTTGTATTTGATTTGTAGTGTTGCCTTATTCTGATTTAGACTTACTTCTGAAGCAACTTAAAGATGTATTTAACCTCAAGTGTGCTAGTTGTCTAGAAGTTGCATGCAGGATTACTTGCATATTTGGATATTTCATTTAAAAATGTTTATACCTGTTTTAACCACAGTGATAAGCATCTGACTGCAGATTCTGTGCATAGTTGTTTAAAAATCCAAATCTGTATGCAATAGTCTGTACAAAGGTATTTGTTTTATTGCCCATGCTTAGAACTTCTTGTTAAATTTCTCCCTGTTTTTTCAACCTGTTCCCTCCATATAAAGTAAAAATATGCTTGCTTTCAACAGTGTGTTTACTTAATAACAAATGACTTTTGATGATGATGATAAACATTCTAATTGAATAATCTGGATTAATTTTGTAAATGAATATGCTTTTATGCAGGACAATTAAGGAAGGTAAATAGTTAATCAGTAAAAATGTGTTAGTAAACCGTTTTCCTGTATGTTAAGAAATTCAATCATAGAATCACCAAGGTTGGAAAAGACCTACACAATCATTCAGTCCAACCGTCCACCTATCACTAATTGGTCTCACTAAAGCATGTTCCTCAACACAACGTCTAATGTTCCTTGAATACCTGCAGGACTGGTGACTCCACTGCCTCCCTTGGCAGCCCACTGCAATGCCTGACCACTCTTTCAGAGAAGCAGTATTTTCTCACATCCAGTCTGAATTTCCCCTAGTGCAACTTAAAGCCATTCCCTCTCGTCCTATCACTAGTTACATGAGAGAAGAGGCCAACACCCTAGCTCACTACAACCTCCCTTCAGGTAGTTATAGAGAGCAATGAGACCAGCAACAACAGAAATACTATGAATAATAGTGGATATATGAGCAAGGAGGCTCTGCTTGAGCAGGAGGAATGTGCTCTGGTGCCCAGTCCCTGGGATGTCTGTAGGAGTCTGCTTTGAGGGGGTGCAGTTGCCCCGTTTTTTTTCCTTACTGCAAAAAAGTGCTCCAGAGGTTTTGAGTGAAGCCCAAGAAAGGATCTGTCATCATATGAAACAGGTTCGGGTTCCTCTGTTCTCTCCTGATACTTTGTCATCAGGAGCAAGACTTTGGCTCTGACAGAATGAATTTGTACTTCTTTCACCTTTTCAATCTTGTTATTAAAAATGAATCCCAATGAAGCTGGCAAAGTTAATGTAAGTTACTCCTCCAATTACAGTGAGTACATAGAGACAGCCACTTGGGAAGCGTGAGGGAGGGCGTGGGTAACGTGTGCCAAACAGCAAGGGCAGTTTGAGGACTGGTATTAGGAGAGGCCAAGTTGCAAGGTAAAACTGGACAGTCTGGCTCTGATGAGTGTTGTCCTTACAAGGACAGGTGGAAGAGAAACATTTCAATCTTCCTCTGGACGCCACATGCTGTTTTTGGGAAAAGGGGTTGTTGGAGTTGGATTGGTTTCATCTCCGTGCCAAGCTGTTGAAAGGTTTTGATTTTTGCACTGAGGAGTCATTTACACTGTCCTGGTTCCTGCAGCCATTCTTTTTCACTGGTATCACGCTATTACTTTCCCTGGCAACTGCAAAAAATCTTGCTAATACAAAGATCTTGTCTGCCAACTCAGGCTCAATCTGAAACCCATAGAGAAGTTTGCAGAGGCTAATGCTATGTGTTTCTCTAAATTATTGTTTTCTATAGCTCAAAGAGCCCTTACCTAAATCTTTGCTGTTTGTGGCCACCAGAGACCCCTGAGTCACCAGTGAAGCAGAAACTGGAGGTCCCTTTTGTGATGCTTACTGTCATTGCACCACTGCCATTAGAATATCTTCTGTGGGAAGTCCTGCCTCTTCTGTCTTTGGAGGCACTTGTAGCAGACACACACTTCTGCATGGGAAGAGGAGCAATAAGGAGGAATGCGTGCTGGCCTTGTGTTCCAGCTGCAAGCAGATCCATGGTAACACTCATCAGCTCATTTCTACATCTGCATAGACAGAAATCACAAAAACAGTGTTAAATGTAAGCATGACTAATGGGCAGGATGCCTAAGCTCAGTAAAAAGATAGAACGTGGACATGTGCAAGGGCATAGAGTTGTGCTGTTCTGTTTGTCCTCCTACATCTGAATTATCAAAAAATATATATCCTGAAGCATCCTCAGATGCTTATGAATTGTATTCCTGCCAGTGAAGCAATTCAGAGGAAGAGAGGTAAGGTGAAGCACTTGTCTGAGACCTTCTAAAGCTGAGGAGCTAGATGCAGGATGCTTATAGGATGGACATTTGGGTCTTCTTGAGGAAGGGAGGAAGGGCAGTCAGACACTCTGCTGTGTTGGCAGCAAGCACATGTGCCTGTAGTGTATATAAAACTGAAATCTGAACTTTTGAAGTACCAAAAAAAATTAACAACACATCAACAACAACAAATGCTGTGCAAACTATGTCATCAGAGAAGTAAGGGATTTGATCACAAAGTGTTCAAGCAGCACTGAGCACTTCATGATAAAACTGAACATCCTGAAACCCAACTGCTTTCTTGGGAAATCTTTCAGTCACCCTGAGATGAAATGAGAATGGCTCATGTGCATCCATCGTGGCAGAGCCCTGCAGCTGAGGCCAGTCCTACCAGCCAGCAGAGCAGCTGGCAGCATTCTGGGCCCTGTTTACCTCCTGCAGATGGGCTGTTCTGGGACATCTGCCCTGGGGCTGGCAGTCAGAGTTGGTGAGGGGCAACTGCAGACTGATAGCTTGGCCCTGTGGCAGCCACTGCAAGATCCCTGGAGGGAGTCTGCCATCCATTTGCCTTGCTGACCTGGCTTGTGTTGTTCTGTGACTGCATCGGTAGAGATCTAGCTGGGATCGGAACGTGATGGTCCTTGCTTTCCTCCAGTCTGCTCTGTAGCCACAGTGATCAGAAATGTGTGCATGACCTCACATGGTCTTGGGAAGAAATGTATGTGAATCTATTCATGTAAGCTGCTTTTTTGACAGTCTGTCTTTAAAATTAACAAGGTATATTTCTGAGTTTATTGCTATAAGATGGTTCTGCTTCTTCACAGAAACCTAGTCAATTCATTCTCCTAGCCCCAGGCAATAAAGTGAAAGAAATGCAAGGGAGGAAAGTGAAAGAAAACAGTAAGTTTATATAATAATCTGTTTGACTTATTTTCTGTCTTCCTCTGCTGATGTTCTTTTGCCTTCTCATGTCATGTATTTTACAGTGGATTTTCAGAGTAGAAATGACCATGAATCTGAAGAGCAAAACAATTGCTTCTTCCAGGGCCATGCTACCACTTCAGATTCACACCTGACAAATATTAAGAATAGGCAAAATATCGTGTTATAAAATTGTTCTGAATCTGTGTTTTTTGGAAAGTACTGAAGATATCATAACGTTGGTTTGTGGAAGGCAAGGTACCTTTCTCAGGCAAAGACAGGAAAAAAGCGTGACAGCATGTCTGGTTACAGAACCTCCTCCAGCTTTCGGGATTGTCTTCTAGTTGTGTTTGACATCAGGGAGTAATAGCATTTAAGGTGAAAAAAATGTAAGAGCAAATGGCCACTAATACTTCCAAGTGTGCAGTGGCCATTAATCAGTCTGTGGTGGTACTGGAGAACTGACAGTAGATCAAAAGAAAGAGGTGTTTTATCTGTGTTTCTCATCTCTGTTGCCCTATTATCTCATGCACTGTGGACAGCATTTCCCCTGGAAGAGTGCACATGGGGAGTTGCAGACAGAAATGTTGCAATGTATCATTAGATCCAGCTGGAGATGGCTGTTTCCCTGATGATTTACTGCTATCTTGCAAAGTAATCTGTTCAAAGTCAGCAGTCTTTTGAACCAGTCTTAATTTTGTGCAACAAAAAGGGTTCTCAAATCCTTTAAGTTATTACAACAGATTTTTTCCATCTGAGACATTTGTGCCCTGTGAATCTTCTTTCCTTGCATATGACCTACTGGTTTCAGGGGAAATTTGCTTAGGACCTAAAGCAACATATATCCTAGATGTCAATTCTTCATAGTCAGTAATGAGGGTAGGCCTGCTGGACTACATCTGGATTTTCTTCCTGACTTTCTGTTTAGCTGCGTAGGATTTCACACTTTTAGCATCTCCTGAGGAATGTGTGGTTGTCTTTCACATTGCCAGCAAGTGTCCAAGAATGAACAGCTTCCTGCTTCTTCCTAGAAATGAGAAGCCACTCTAGACTGGGTGAGTTTATTATCACTATTATTAATTATATTTTATTTAAGCAGCAGCATATACAATGAAATTAAGAAAGTAGTAAACTGTAGGTTCATGGTGGATTTGGATGTACAAATGAGGAAAATGTATCTGGAACTAAAACTCTGAATCCAGGACAAATAATCTTAGGCGGCACTGTTGCAGTGTCCTTTTTTGGCTTTGATTTCCTTTTTCACATCAGTGTGTTTCACTTGGGAAATACTGATATTTTCTAAACTATTGATAGTGCTTTTTTTTGTTCTTCTGATTTATAATTTTAGGCATGTGACTGTGCTCCCCAAATTCCTGACTGGTCCTGTGTGTCTGATCACCAAGTGACTTTATGATTAGGTGCAGGATCCATTTCACTGTAAATCTGATTTTGTGCCCTGAGGCTATTGGCTTCCTACCAGACTCCCAGGATAAGTGCTGGAGGTGGATGGGCAAATCCAAGTGTTACATGACAAGCATTCTCTTTTAAGGTCTCTCTTCAAAAAAAAAAAAAAAAAAACCAAAAAAAAAATGTGTTTTGGGGCTTTGAAAACTGTAAAAAAAAATCACAAACTTTTTTTTTTTTTTTTTCCCCTCACTTAAAAATGCATCTAAGTAAAGGGAAGGTAAGGAGGAGGGAGGGAATCAATAGAAAGATTTTATAAACTAGGAACTGTCTGCTTCAGTCAGGATAGATTTCACTGTCCCAGAAAGATTCTTCGCCTACACCAAAAGAACCTGTAAAAATAATGGTGACTCTGGCTTGTCTCAAACATTTTTATTTCTCTTCTCACTAAAATTCTTCATCTTAACCTGTCAAGCTAAAGGAACTGTTGCTTTGGCATCTTTCTCCTCTTGCCTGTCTCTGACTTTCTATCACTGGATAAGAAACAATGGTCTGAAATTGTGTACTTTGGTTCATATGTTTTCATGTCACATACAGACAAGCATGGTCAGTAAATACATTTAAACTATTGATTTCATCACAAACTTACCTATGTTATTACATTTTTCCATTATATTGTGTCTTAAGTGCATGTTATATCATTTATTGTTGAGGAGTTAGTACTTTTCAGCTCTTTGTGGAAGATCTTTTATAAGGCAATAGAGGTTTTAATAAAAGGTTTTATTGAAATAGTGTTGTCAGTGACTGGCAGTATTTATGACTGTGGCCTAGAGTGATGCATTTAGAAGTATAGTTCCAAATATACTTCAAGATTTTTGTTTTTATTTCCTCTTGCTTTCGGTGTTACATATATTCAACGGGCTTATTAATGGTGAAATTTCTAGATTTTTTTTTACATTAAAAATCCATTAAAAATCTGTAATCAAATGTAAGTCCCAAGTCTTTGTCTACTTTGCCTGTGCATCCAGAAATAGAGCATGTTTAAAAGGTCCATGTTTCTGAATTAGATGAGTAACAAGTGGAGAAGTTTATCATTAGATGGAGTCAGTTTCCAAAGCTTGATCAGCCAGTTTTTGAAGCTTCTCAGTGAGAGTCCTTTCATTTTGGTCCTTGCTTGGTCAGGGGAAGCCAGGATAAAATTATCTCCGAAATCCCAGAGCATATTATTGAGAGGAAAAGAGAGGTGGAATTTCTCTTGTTCCTGTGATTTTCTCTTTTCCTGTTTGCTGTTAAGATACTCAGGTTCTTTTATTATGATATATATATATGTGTATATAAGCATCAGTGATGGGCTGATCCATTTTGCAGTTTCATTTGAGAATTTGTATTTGAGAGTGTTATAATTTAGTTTAGAAGGGATTTGAAGAAGCTTGTCTTGACCAGACTTCCACAGAAAACAGGACCAACCTGAATCAGCTTACTTAGTTCAGGATTTGATTAGATCTAGGTTCAGGATTCAATTAGATCAGGTTCATACCCTTTAATCAAGGAATATTAAACTTCAAAATACTCAGTTACTGTTTTACGTAACTCTATAAACGTATTAAAAATTAACAAAAAAAGGTGCCAACTGTTCATATGCTCAGCAGTGCTCTCTGTATTAATATTGTAAAGTGAAATCCTTGTCTCTCATGTGCATGTCTGCATGTGTATCCTAATTTGTGATGTTTTTGTGTTTTCTCCCTTATTTTGTAATGGGTTAGCCTACTGTTGCTTCTGACTTGTTTGCTAACATTGGCATTTTCAGGGCAAGACCTAACTTCCGTCATTAAAAGGCAAGCAGACCTCAGTTTAATCTCTTACTGGGTAGTCCAACTTCTTAGTGCCGTGGTTATCTATGCTAGGAACTGACATACAGGCTTCAGGAGATTATGTCCTAGGTGTATTCTAAATCATTTCTCTCCAGTCACTCATCCTGAAAGGGTTTGTCCTTTTTGTCTTTGATTCAGATGAGCAGTAAACTTTTCTATTTATTTACAGTGAAAGCACAACAATATGTGGCAAAATAACTTCAGCATTATTTAAAAATAAATAAATAAATAAAATTATTTATTTATGTGACTGGGTTATCTCCTGACCATCTGTTTTGGAATTAGTATGGATAGGGAAATAAATGCGTTATTTAGAAGAGAGATGTAACATTTATGGCCTATTATAAGATCAATTCATTTTTGGGAGTTTAATTTTATTAAATTAGGGAAATAGATTGAAATTAATAGAATCTTCTGTACCATTAAAGTATGATCTGTAAAGAGTGTTAAAATTGCTTCCCATGCTTGTGTTTTGATTTGATGGTGGTAATTTTATATTCATTGTGCATAATATCATTAATATAATGAAAACAGCAGCATAATTCAGTTTAAAGTATTTTAAAATTAGTAAACATAAATACTGATTTTCCACTTGTGAAATCTTAATTTAATGTCACTTTTTTTCATTGGTGGGCTTTGTATATTCCCTGCTTGTACCCACTGCTTTGGGCTTCAGGCTACATGGCTGTGGGTTTTTTGTTGTTGTTGCTTATTACAGCCTTCTTAAAGATGCACAAGATGCACTTTATGCTTAAAGAAGTAATATACGTATAATTTTTCAGACTTGATTTATAGAGAGTCTAATTCTGAGATCTTGAGATAAAGACCAAATGTGATACTCTAAATGTAGGACTGGTAATGGCATGGTTGGTATGAGTCATATCTCTCAGTTACCTCTCTGTGGCTTTGATTTACATTCTTCTTTGCAAAGGAGGTGAGGAAGGGGGAAACCTTCTCTTGTAGGAAGAAAATGAAAAATACTCAATTTTTATGCTTAGACATTAGAATTTGTGGCTTTGTTTGACAAATGGGGGTGCATGACTAGCCTTTCTCCCATGATGAAGCTAAATGTCAGAGCTTTTTATATATAATAATAGACAGGGAATTTCAACATTAGTGGAAAAACAAAACAAAACAAAAAAAACCTGTAAGGGGAAATTATCATTATTCCCTAGATAAATTTCCTTTAGAGAGTCTCTAGAATACTGTCAAGAATATTACAGCTTTTTCTGCCAAATTATGTTTATAAACATTGGTTTTTCAGGGTGGTTTCTTTCTTTGTTTTTTTGTTCTGTTTTGTGTTGGTTTTGATGAACTGATTTTCTTCTATGTATTTTGGCTTCATCACTGAAGAACTCAGCTTTTCTTATTTTTATCAAATTAGCCTTACAAACAGTCTAATTAGAACAAAAGATGGCATATTCAGCAGCTATAGTTTTTACCCACACAATCTTGTCAGTTACTTGTACTGTATAAGACATTAGAATTATTAGAATCTGCATAAGACATTAGAATTAAATTTATGTTGTAGAAATGAGCATCTAGATAATTAATTACTCTCATCTTTTCCATCTGGATGTTTCTGATATTTCTGAAATTGCTATATGAATGACGCAAAATGAATAAATAAATAAAAAACCCAAGGTTGAAAGTATTAGATCATAGAATGGCCTGGGTTGAAGAGGACCTCAAAGATCATCAAGTTTCACCCCCCCTGCCATGGGCAGGGTCACCAATCCCTAGACCAGGCTGCCCAGAGCCACATCCAGACTTGCCTTGAATGCTTCCAGGGATGGGGCATCCAGAACCTCTCTGGGCAGCCTGTTCCAGTGCGTCACCACCCTCTGAGTGAAAAACTTCCTCCTAACATCTAACCTAAGTCTCCCGTCTTAGTTTAAAACCATTCCCCTTGCCCTATCACTATTAACTTGTGTAAACAATTGTTCTCCCTCCTGTTTATATGCTTCCTTATTAGTAGTGGTCATACTGATTTTGTGTTAGCAGCATCTTTTCTTGAATTCCATCATGCCTTTCAGTTTCCTTTCTTTCTCATCTCTATGAGCCGATCAGAACCTCCTGTACTTAATTCCAAATGCTGCATCAGCAGTGTTTGTGGAAGTTTATGAAGTCCTCTGTTTTCATTTATCTAGAAAATAAGGATAAATAGTTTCTCCCTGAACAGATATTGATACTTCTTGCTTTGTTATTAGCAGACTTGGAAAAGGAAGCAATTTTATATGATTATTTATCTGAAGAATATTTAAGAACATTTTAGTTTTTCATGGAAAGGACATTTCGAAGAGTGAAGTCTTCTCTTGTTAAAAATATATAATTTTTATCTTACAGGGAAAGCCATAAAATAGATTTTGAAAATTTGCTATGCTGACAGCTATGAATATTAATGTGTAATAGAGTAGAAAATAGATAAAGCATCTCTTAGAGTCAGGAAAGATTTTACAGTATGATAGGAATTGCATTTTTATTTAAACTGTTCTTGTCTGTTACAATTCTTTTGTAGAAATACTGGGATAGTCAATTATTTTAAAAGTAAAAATGCAATAACTATTTCTGTTTTACCTTTAGGGAAGAACAATATCATAACTTGAAATACTTCGTTCCAACACTAATTCAAGAGTTTTCTAATTAGAAACCACAAAGCAAACCATTTTGGAATCAGCAGAAAGATATCTTCTCTCAGTGTGTTTTAAAAGAACTGGTTAAAATCCTGCATGGCCTCAAAAATAGTCCAGAAAGTGTGCAAAACATACAAAGAACCATCATGTGGCAGGCTAATATATTGGAAAATGTTTTAAGCCTGCCATGAAGATGACTAATGAGAAACCTTGTCACAGTGCTCAGTGATCCTTGTAGAGGTTAGAATTTTGATAACTGAAAACAATCTAATGGATAATAACAATTAAAAAATGGGGGGGGGAAAAAAAGTTGAGGGGTATTTGAACTGAGCAGTACTAATTTTTCTTAGTTACCCAAGGCAAAATTAGTAGATGCTCAGGCTTCATTGCTTTCATCAAGAACCTCAATACAAGATATTAGAGTTGTGTTGAATTCCTTGGAAAGATGCCCCAACACTCTAACCAAGCAGAGAAGGAAGGTTTTACACATTTCTTACATTCTTGATTTTACTATTGCCTTCCTATCTCCTTCATTTAATTCAGAGCTTGGAAATATTTTGCGTTCAGAGGTGAAAAATTGCAAAATCACAGGGGCTGGAAGGGACCTCTGGAGATCATCTAGTACAGCCCCCCTGCTAAAGCAGGTTCCCTGAACTAGGTTACACAGAAAAGCATTAGTCTTGATTATCTTCAGAGGAGGAGATTCCACAACCACTCTAGGCAGCCTGTTCCAGTGCTCTGTAATTATGTCCAGATGGAAATTCCTGTGTTCCAGTTTGTGCCCATTGCCCCTTGTCCTGTTGCTGGGCACCACAAAAAAAAAAAAAAAAAANGTTGTGGGCACAACAAAAAAAAAAAAAAAAAAAAAAAAAAGCCTGGCCCCATTCCCTTCATTCCTGCCCTTTAGATATTTATAAGTATTGATAAGATCCTCTCTCATTCTCCTCCAGACTGAGGTCCCTAATCTTTGTGGCCCTCTGCTGGACTGTCTCCAGTAGTTCTGTTTTTCTTGACCTGGAAGACACAGAACTGGACACAGTACTCCAGGTGCAGCCTCACCAGTGCAGAGCAGAGGGGGAGAATAACCTCCCTCAGTCAACAGGTCATACTCTGTTTAATGCTTGATCATGGCCAACCTGTTGTCCACCAGGAACCAAAGGTCCTTTTCTCCGGAGCTCCTTTCCAGCCAGCCGGCCCCTAACCTGTACTAATGCATGTGGTTATTCCTCTTCAGATGTACGACTCTACATGTGTCCTTGGTGCAGCTCTCCAGCCCGTCCAGGTCTCTCTGATCCTGACGTAATGGAGAAATAAAACACACTAAAACTACTCAGTGAAGCTTTAAACATCTTTTACTGAAATTTGCATTATTCCTTTATATTCAATTCTACTTCTCCACTAAGCTCCCTGTAACAGTCAGACATTCACCTCTCAGGGTACACTGTGAAGATGGGACCTGCATGTTAGCAGAGTCCATCCCCCATCTGCCTTCCTAAACCTTTCACTTCTTTGAATAGCTGGCCATTCATTTGAAGCTCCAGTAGTGAGATGGGATCCTGCATATCATCTTTAACTTCCTGCTCAGGAATGTTGGTTTGAACTGTTGTCATATAAATTATTGAGGAGGAATATAGAGAGCAGTTCTGAATCACTGAGTCCTGAGTTTGTTTTTCTTTCTGGACTAACAGCTACATAGGTAGGACAAAACAAATCTCAGTTTTGACAGACAATGCTCTCTTGGCTCTCTTTCACTGAAACAAAAAGATTTTTTTTCCTCTCCTCTAACTAGACGTAGAAGAAGAGCTGGTTTCAGTATTTTTTTCAGGCAGTAGTTGTTCTGCTGGAACAGAAGAGATAAATAATTATCTGTGGACATATGTATATTTTTTCCAAAGAAATTGAGATATTTTGTTCACCAAAAACATAGATCCAGCATTAAATATATCCTGAGCATCTGCCAGAGAGTACTTCCAATTTCTTGGAGGTGGCTTCAGTAAAAGCTTACATAAATTACTTGAGCGTTCAATCCTCTGCTCTTAGTAGAAAGATTGAATTAACTACTCTATTAGTCTTTATTCATATCTTTTGTGTTGTTGTAGCTGACACCAGCGAGGATCTGGATGGCACCACTGCAGTTCTTCCTGCCCCTGTGGGCAGCCTCTTCTCACACCACCCATGCTTACATGAAAAAAGTGGGGACAGACCACGCAATCCCTTCCTTTTACAAAGATAAGATCCAGTTTTATTTGTTGAAGAGTCTCACTGGAAAATATTTACAGCATTATCCACCAAGGTCTGCCTTGCTTTCTTCTCTCCAAGGAGCTGTTAGGCTTTGCGTACGTCCTTACAGGAGAAAAAGGGAATTGAGAGATTTATTTATACAGAATTTGTTTCTGACTTTTCCTCTTTGTATTGTCCTAGTTCAAGGGTTTTTCTGTGGGAAATGCAGGGAAAAAGGCTGTAGAATATATACTGAAACATGATCTAAGGAGTGGGTGTGAAGTCTTTCTTCTAGAAAGTGTCTCCAGATTGTCCTGATTTCAGCCTAAGCAGGGTTAGTAGCACACTGATGTTTGGCTGTTGCTGAGTGATGGGACTGTGCTCAGTGCCAGGCCAGGCTGTACATTAGGAAGAGTTAAGGCAGTGCCTGAATGAGGATTGGAGTTGTTTGGTTGCTCCATACTGTGTGATACCATATGCAAGGCCAGAAAGCTGTGGGAAGTTGGGCAGGGGTCAGCTAGTTCTTAGGGGCTGCTGGGCGTCGATTGATAGGGTGTGAAACCTTGTGTTGCTGATATAAGTCGGTGGCAGTTGTGTTGTTGCTGGGTGTCAGTCAGCAGGTGGCGAGTGAATGCACTGCAGCCATATACATATATTATCACTGCATTTTCGTTTCCATTCTCCTCTTCTGTCTCAGTAAATAGTTTTCATCTCAACCTGTGACTACTGTTGTGTTTCCAGTTCTCTCCTTCATCCCACCTTGAGGCAGTGAGCACACAGCTGTGTGGTGCTGTGCTGCTGCCGGGTTTCAGCACAACAATCCTTTTGGCACCCAATGTGGAGCTGTAAGCATTAAGATAATGACAGTTTTGACCAGAGTACGTTGAAACAGAACTGATGTAAGTGTTACAGCAGTTTAATAGTTGCTAGTCACAAGGCTATTTTTTGTATTTCTAGAGATGTTTCTGTTTTTTTCATGGAACTGGATCACTTACTACATATGATCCCTATTGCACTGTTTTACCATTTCCAGGGGCTGGATTAAGGTCATCATTTTTCCGCACAGAGCAACGCTGGTTGAGAAACTAATCTAGTATATGTATTCAGTCTTCATCGTTGAATGCAGTCATCTTCACACTTTGGAAATCATATCATGGAAACTATTTATAATTTCACTCTTTAGTTTTTTCTCCATGGGTCTGGCTATGAGGGAGAAAAGCAGGGATATTCAAGCCAGCATATGGCTATTGCTATGCCTACTGAATGTGTTTCAGGTTTTGTTTAAAGTTAACTATTTATGAATATCCCCCAGGGATCTGCCCCGAGGCTGGCTAGTTATGAGTGTAGGAAGAATGGGATGGTATGGGCAGGTATCTAGAACAGTGGGCAACCCCAGTGTTTTGTAACTTCACTCCTGAAGAATCCTGAGAAACTAGTGAAATATTTGGAAAAGGTGTGCTGTCACCCTGGCAATGGTGGACCACCATTGGCTGAAAGGTATTCAGTACCTGAGAGGATTAGCTGTGCTGGAGATGATGTATAATAATGACCTGGATGATGATCAGTTATCCCAAGATCCAGATGATGCAATGTAGGTGGAGGGAATTTGTACAGTGTGCCACCATTGTATGCTGCTGAATTATGGAAAGATATTGCTGCACAATATTGCTGCTGTTCTCTCTATTGGTGGAGAACATGAGTATAAAAATAAATCACATAGATGCTCACATACCCAAGAGTCATGCCACTGAAGAACATCAAAACAGTCAGACAGTGGTTCAGGCTGTGAGGATTGAAGTGGCTTAGGTAGATCTAGATTGACAGCATAAGGGTGAACTAGTTCTAGCTCAGTGGACTCATTACACCTCTAGGCTATCAAGGAAGGGATACATTTTATAGATGGACTGGGCATTAAGGGATGGACTTGACTATGAATGTTATTATGTAGGTTGTCCATGAATCTGAAAGACACCCTGCAATTAAGTCAGGCAGATAAAGCCTCTTTTCTATGAAGGATGATGCCAGAAGTATAGGTATGGAGAGGCCTTGCAGGTTGATTATATCACACTCCCACAAACCCACCATGACAAATTCCATGTACTTTCAATGGTAGAAGCAACCACTGGTGGTCTGGAAACATATATTATGTACTATGCTGCTGCCCAAAATACTATCTTGGGCCTTGAAAATCAAGTCCTGTGGCACCTTAGAAAGAATTGAGTCAGGTAATGGGAAGAATTTCCAAAATACCCTCATAGATACTCAGGCTACCTTCTGAAATGTGAATATGAGCTGAGTGATATTTATGTTTATTTTATGATATGGCAGAAATCTGGGACTGACCAATCTAAAAACACTTTTAAAAGGTGAACGTTTAACATTGCATGTCTACTAGCAGAGTGTCTGCTTTAATTAAAGGCAAATTGTATGCTGTATTTTTGCCTGTTCCACTGTGCAGTAGGATCAGGAGAATTTCTCCTCCACAGTTAAATCTAGGCATTTATATTTTGGAAGCAGAAGCATTCTCTCGAAGTTGCAGCGTTTGGCAGCTTTAATGTTGACTGCGTTGTTGTCCTGTGCTGATTGGGTTAAATGCCACAGAACGGTTTGTTTCCAGACTGTGGGTATCCTTATTGCAAATTAGGTTAAGGTCTGTTCATTTTTGTTTTCAAAATGTCCAATAGCATGATAGATAACATCACAAATATTTAATACCAGTTGTCTTTTGAGGGGGTGCTGGAGGAGACCTTGGTGATATATTTTGGGGGATCTGCTGCTGTCAGAGTTTCATGAGTTCATGTCAAAAACAGTGCTGACTTTAATAAGACATTCCACAGCAGTGGATCTGCGCTGTAAAACCTCTCGCAGGCTGCTTTCTCTTCCAAAAAGAAACCTTTGAAGAAGGAGGAGTTTCATGTGTGTTTTACACATGAAAGCTACTGGGTAATAAATTACAAAGTGAAATGATGCAACCCTCTAAACTTTTCTTCCTTTTGTACAATGGCATGGATACAGACAACAGCATATCAGAGTAGCAGCCTAGGAGCAGCTCATAGTTTTCAAAGCTGTTTTCCTTGGAGGGGGAGACACTTTGCATGACGACAGTTTGTTTGCATGTGGGCACGGAAAAGCTTGCAGGGGTTAAGTAGCAGATTACCTAAAGTGTTCTTGTGCAAGCAGGGACCGCACCAGGCTGCCGTGCTTTGGACAACTGTCACGCTGGCATAACTCAGTTCCTCTGATTGGGTACTCGCAGCCACTGATTAAAAATGCTGATGCCGTCTCTGCGCTCTTTTCCACTTGGAGGAGAAATCTCTTTCCCCACCCCCAAGCCCACCTCTAGGATGTAAGTAATGGTGAGAAGATGAACATGAAAACAGTGCAGCCTGAGTGACTGGAGGAAAACAGCAGTCTGCTTTAGCTGCAGTGTTATGTAGGAGTCGTCTCCAGACTTCTTTCCGTAGATTTTTCAGCACAAACTGCTTGCAGGTTTTGGAAGGCTGAGCAAGGACTTGCCACTGCTGTGTTAGTGTTTTCTGTGTAGCATCAAATTGCCTTGCTTTTCCCTGGACAGCTGTGTTCAGAGCTTCATGTGGAAATCTTTCTATTGAGGAGAGATAAAAAGGATCTTTAATCTGATTCTCTTTGGATCTTTCTATTTTTATGGTAAGTGCCAGCATGTATTGGCTGAGCATAGCTTTTTGCTGCAGTGCTCATGCTCTCTCCCTCCCTCCCTCTCTCTCTCTCCTGTCTCCTTCCCCTGTCTGTTTTTCCCACTATGTTCTTAGATAAGCCTCGTGACCTTCACTCAATACTAGTTACCATTTTCATCTACTTCACAGCAGTTGTCAGCTAACTGAAATATAAGTTTTCTCTTGATTTTTGCTCTTTTCCCCTCTCTGACTCAGAGCCCTGAAGTAGTGATTGCAATCTGAGTGCTGCCTCTTTGTCCTTGAAACAGGAGGCTTGAACATTGCTCGCGATTGCGGGTGGCAGCAATGGCTTAAGGTTCTGGGGAACTGAAGGAGAGATTTGATAAAAATGACTTATTTCTGTAGGTCTGCACTACTATGGCAGAAGGGCACAGAAAGCCCCTGCTTTGGCTGGTCATCCAGAAAACTCTGAAACCCCTTTGTGCAAGAGTGTGGAGTACATGTGGTTTGTGCCAGTGTGTGTCATTGGCATGGGAAGGACCCAGTCTTCCAGCATTTTAAACATAGAAACACCTGATGACATAGATTGAAGTTGGACCTTTTTCATCTTTAAAGTGCTGACTGGTTGGGATGAGAAGTTGCAGCACAAGCAACCCAATAGCCCTGGTCCTTCTCTGATCTATACAATTGCAAATTCTTTCTCATGTACAACTCTGCAGTAGAAAAGAAGTGCAACTAAATTAAATCTTTTCTTACCTAATTCATGTCCTAAGCTATTTTATCAGCATTGATGTTGCAAGTAAAAAAAGTTATTATTTTTTCCACAGGCATCTGTGACCTCAGACATTATTATTTGTTGCATGAGACATAAAGTAAACTTGCCTTTAGGTATGAGAGAACTGCAAAAATATTAACGTAAGTTAATACATTGCATATTGTGAACCATTATGTGAGTTGACTACGCATAGCACTTACAAACTGCAGGAATAATAACAACTGCACTTAATCTAAACAGGTCTGCCGAAGGCAGAGATATAACACAGGCACAGACTCATCCCTGGCTGACAGGAAAGGCAATGGGGTGATATGTTCTTATACTTTTATTTTGATGAGGTAGGATAAGAATAAAGATTTAATTCTGTCTCTGCAATGCCTTTTTCAAGAAAGAGAAATGCTGGTATCCGGAAATTGTTTTCATTGTTTAATGTGTTTTTTTGTCATTGCTAAATAAAATAGTTCTGCTGGTGATTTATGCTGTAATTGAGAGGGGTTTGTTTCACATGAGCTGCTTAGATCAGCAGAGTTTGTGTACCTCCTTCCCTTTCCCAAAAGAGTAAAAACTTTCAGACATTGCAATTGTTCTTGCACTCAAGTACAGAAAAGAAAGGTAGGATATTTATGTCTGGTTGGCTTGGTGTGTGTGTGTGTATGTGTTTTGTGGAAGGGAGGACACTCAGGGATCAAAGCAGGACATGCAGTGCTCAGCACCTGCAAGTGGTACAGGGGGAGGAGGAGTGCTTACATAGATTTGCAGGTAGAGGACTTCATGGTGCAGTGAGGTACCTGCTGCATTGCTTTCAGGGGGGAAAAATAATGAAACAAAAGTATGGTCGGGGCTAGCACATGCCCACCTGCCAGTGGCCCAAGTCAGCTGCCTCATCAGCTCATGATGGCATCACACTGCACCCACTGGTGCAGCAGAGACCTGTTTCTCTCCTCACCAGTACAGAAGGGCATGCTGCAAACCTGCCTCTCCAGCTCTCTCGGCATCTGTGCAGCACAATGAGTTGTTTAAGCAACATTTATCCCAAAAGCAGTCTAAACCACTGTCTGTTATAAAAAGGCTCTAAGGTCTGCATTTCTTAATTTTTTTAAGTGGAGAGCAAAGATATCTGTGTTTGTTCTGTTCCCATTTCAATAAGTACTGACACAATTGCAACAGTAAAGAAACTTTTGGTTGTGAAATGAGACCAGCAGTGATCTCGTTAGCACACATGGGGAAACGGTCCTGACTGCCTGCAGGTCATAGCATTGCTTTTAGGAGACCAAGTTTAGACTTCTCTGGATTAAAAGTAATAAGTAATTATGTGTAGGCATCTGCACTTTGAGCTGTTTACTGTGCCCTCTTGTTCCTTAGAAAATTATTGTAAACTTTAAGAGGATTTGCAAAATACATGTGCAATCAAAATGATTCTGATGATTAGTTAAGTGTGGCACAGCACATTATTTTTATTTTCAACTGATTATTATAATATCAGACATTCCCATATCTTAAAATCTGCATTCGTACCTAACATTTAATCCAAAGGACTGTTCTCACTTGAGAAACATTGTGTGTCTAAAAGACTATATTGTAAAAGCTGATTTTTAACCTAAAAGAATAATCATGTCTTTTTTCAATAAAAGTCTAAAAGCTGAAATATATAATGTGGTATGATTTTCAAAGTCATGAGGCAAAAGGAGAAGGAGGAAAAATAATAATCCTGAGGTATTTTTTCCAGTTTAAACCACATGAGCTTGCAATGGGATGTTTACATTTGGAACCTGATGTCTGTGTACTGCAACTGAGATGACTGCATCTAAATTCTGCCAGCACATCCCATTGCAGCTTTGAGCTAAAAAATAAAGAAGCAACCTCCTGTAAAAGCTGTAAGAGGCAGAGAGAAGAGGGAAACCCCCAAATAACAAGAAATCCAAGTAGGTTGATGGTCCTTTCAGTTCTTAGGAATCCCATGAATTACCGGGATGCACGCATAGTACTTTCTTGTTTCACAGCATGGTGTCATGTTAATTCCTTTGCAGAATGTCTGAGGACTGCATAGAAAACAACTGCAGGGAGGGAAAAAAAAAAAAAGCAGCCAGCTGAAATCACCCAATGGTCTGATGAAGTCACTGCATTGATGTTTTTGTTTTTGTTTTTTTCCTGCATATGACAAACATGCACTCCTCACTTGATTTGTCCATAAAACCAAGTTCTTTAAAACTTCATACTCCACAAATACTCAGTCATACACCTTTGCGTTGCAAACATTAAGGAATACTTTTCTACAGAATGCTCACTAATTTCCTTTAAAAGTACTCTGTTTAGTTTCATGTTTTCTGTGTACTCATATCCTTTTCAACAAGACATACACAGCTATTGATTGTCACTGGCTACAAAATACAAGTGGTGGAGTAACTGCACCCCAGTATCCCTCTGTGCCCCAGACTGACGTAATACATGTGATGCTGGTATGTGCATGATGCAGAGCTCAAGCCATCAGTACCAGGCAGTGCACTGGTTAGTGATTTTCAAAGCACCTTGTGAAAACTGCTGGCAAATGTTTTGGTAATGAACCACATTATAATCTTATGAAGTTCATGTAATTGCCTGTTATAATATCCACTAAATTTATGTATTACATGTTGTATTAATTGTAGTTTTGTTTACTTCTTTATCCATAGTGATAAAAATACTGATATGTATCAAGAATTGACTGCAATTTCTAGGCTTTCTTTTATTCATACAGCTAATGTTTACTGATTTATCTGAACATTGTATCTCTTCAAGTCTGTAGATTTTGCACAGGTTGATTTCAAGGACTTTACAGCTCTTAATACTGCAAATATTATGAATCTGTCTCTATATGTCTGGGGCATTAATGAGTTGCCTATCTTCAGCCTGGTTGCTACATTTGCAGTTTGTGGATGTCCAGAAGCTCAGTGCTTGGATGCTATGCAACATAACCTGTCAGAAGGAGTTTGGATCTTTGGGAAGTGTTTGTGGGCTTTTTTTCCATTACTGTGTGAAAGACTTACCTTTTGGGCATTGTTAAATATGTCTGATACATCTTCTGTGGATGCACTGCCCTCTTACTAGGTGCTTTCATTCTATGCCTGTCAGGTCTCAGGCACTTGTGCTTTCTATCTTTATAACAGTATAACACTTGCGTAGATCTGTCTGACTCTTCAAGGAAACTGGGCTTTCTGTTCATGCTCTGCAGATTTGCTCAAGAACAATTTATTCCTAGGAAATACCAGACAATAAATTGAGAGATTTTGTGTATTAAAGAAATTTCTCATGCATAGCTTTAGTCACAACCACGTCACTCCAGAATCAGTGGGGCAGAATTAGGCCTGCTTATTCTGGGAAAAATAAAGAACTGAAGCATTCCTGAAGGACTGCTCTATTTTATAGGTTTCTTTAGCACTTCTGAATCTAAAATCTAATTGGAAAATTTTAAGACAAAGTATTTACTTCAGAATTACTTTGGAAACCTTTGTAGCCTTTTTTGGTGGAAGGTGTGAAGAAGACAAAATTACCTTTACTTGAATCAACCAAATTCAAGTGGTCTTGTTCTGAACATCTGAGATGTCTAAAATCAAAACGTTTATGTTGTTCTGTTAGCAGAATAAAGTGGAATAATAATCTGGTGAAAAGGTGTTGGACAGCTCCTCAGCATCCCAGTGGAAGGGGTTTTAGTCCTGAAGCATGTTAATGCAAATGTTTGATCTCTAAGAACAACTATCTCTGAACAGGATGATTGAAGATGCAACTAAATCCCCGGATAGGAGACCTGAAGTCACACAGCTTTGTGCACATGGGTGGATTTTGGCATAAGAATGTGTGAATCCTAGAGATCATTTTCACAAAAGACTCATGTTTCTTTATAGTAGAGAAAATAGTATTATTTTTTGAAAGTTGGATGAAGAGGCTTACAACATTGCAAGGTTCATCTCTCAAAATACCTTCCCTTCCCTCTACTATCTCAGGAGGAGTTACATCAAGCATACTTCCAAATGTGTTTCCAAATCCAGCCCTTAGAGAAGGCTGATCCCCACCAGATGGTAAAGTCTGAGTTTTGAGTTCAGAAATTTCCAGACTCTTCACTTAGGTTTTGACTGTCAGGCTTAACGACAGGCTTGCTGTCCAAGAATTTTACACAACTTGGTTATGTTAAAGTCCGTATTACCAACAGATTATTTTATTATTATTATTATTATTTAAATATGCTCTCTGAAATATTCTGAATGCACTCCCTGGAATTGTTTCACAAGTGATTGTTAAGAGTCAGATTCGAACAGCACATCATCAACATGAGATTAGAGCCACCAGCACACCTGGGCACCAGTCTGGCACCCTAAAAATATAACCATTTTTGAACAGTCAGTATTTATGTGACAAACCCAGATTAGGACCGTGTCATACTGGCTGTGTGTCTAAAATACCAGGATTCTAGCAGGTTGGCTCCTCATGCTTTCTCCATAGGTATAACAGTGGAAGTTAGAGATCCTATGTTGCAGTTTGAAGCATATCTAAGATCTGTGTACCTTAGAGGAGCCTATTGCTATTTGATGATAGGAAGCTAGGAATAATAAGAAGCAAGACTGAACCTCCTCTGAGCCAATTTGCTGTAGGGAAAAGCTAGCCTGGTGATTATCTGTTTTGGATTCCCAGGAGATTACTCCCATTTCAGATCATTTTCATTGACAAAACTGTTTTCCATGAAAACTAGGCACAATGTTTCACACATGTCATATTGGACTTTTTCTTAATGAGCCTGGGTGTTCCTGGAGGATGAGTTCTTATAAAATGCCTTTATGATCCTATTTGTATATCTCCACCTATCCTTGTAAACCCACAACTTCTCTCCATCTTGTTCTTTCTATCAGGCTAGCTTCTTTGTGCTCCATGTTTGCCTCTCTCACAGTCTTGACACATACTTTTTTTGCCTATTTATGTACTGGGTTGTCTTCATATTTTTTCTTATTTTTCCATTTTCTTCTGTTTGTTCTCCTTTGTTCTTCATGGGGTGATAGGTTTTTTTCTCATACTGACTGTTTTTTTCCCTATTCATTTCTGCTATATACTGTATTCTGTCTGTGCTGAGCCCAACTCAGCTTCGGTCCCCAGGGATCAGCAAAGATTGTGATTTCTTGATGAAGAGCTTGGGCTGCAGTCTCAAGAGATTGTGAAGCTGATGTAGAAAACTGGAGAGCAGAAGTCAGCTACAGGCAGGTTTAGCAGGACAAAAGTACTGAAACCTAAGAGCCAAATAAAATGGTGACCTTATTAGCAAGAACACTGTTTTTCTGAATACGCTAGGAAAACAGCACATTCCATAATTATCAAATCTAGAACCATAATGAAGAAGAATTAGGCAACTGATACTGGCCAAAATTGTTTCAAGCTTTTCATACTGAAGCTGGCAACACTGCCTTGGTTAACATCCAGGGTTTTTGAAGTGTTCCCTATTTTAGATGAGAAGGGGAAAATAAAGTTTTGAGCTCCCCGGCCCTCAAGAGAAGGAAGGGAATCCAGTCAAACCTCTGACTTACGATAGTTCAGCAATGATTGTTGCACAGATTAACGTTCCTTGCAAGAACAAATAATGATTTTCCGTTAAATGTTTGGTAAACAATGCAATGACAGAGTTAAAGGTCACATTTCAATGCAGAGGCAGAACAAAGCAGAAGCACAGTGTGGAATTTCAGTATGATAATCTCATTTCCTAAACTTAAGGAAAATGTCAGAATTGAAATTCAATAGGTGTTGCAGTGAGGATTTACAGCAGGCCCTTGCTTGTCCCAGTGTGACATTGTTTGCTGAAGGACACTTTGGCACTTGGGTTATTTTGAAAAGACAAGTAGTGAGAAAAGTAAGATGGGTTTAGGATATCTGCTTAATTTCGGTCCCAAGAGGGAGAGGAGTGAGAAGCAGTGAGACCGATGTGACACAGATTCAGTGATTTTCAGTGTTTTCTTAAGGTCAGTTTGTGCTGATCCCTACATCTGGGATTTGCTATGCACTTTCTGGTTTTCAATCACACAGTGGCAATTACTGCATATAAACTTGATAATTGTCAAAAGATTTACATGTCTCAGAATCATAGAAAAAATATGTCTTAGCTGAACCCAGGCCTCTTAAAACCAATGCCCAGCTCATTCCAGATAGCTTATTATTCCAGAAACATTGTGATGGGAAAAGGGAATTATCATATTGTTATAGAACATAAAGAAATATTTAGGATATTTGCTAAATAATTTTGGTATCATTGATGCTTGTCTTTGCCTGTCTAAACATTCCCAGTTATTTTTCTTTCCAGGACATATCACAATGCCTGGTTAGATTTTTATATACCCTGAAGCACTCACTAGTATTCCAGTTGCAGTGCACTCTGGGCTAACTGACTTGCAATTGAAGTGGTATTTCTGCTTTACTGTTGTCAAACATATCTCCTCTCCTCTTTATAGACTCCAGGGGAAAAACATGTTCTGGGGACACATTGTTACCACTTCTATCCTTTGAACTGCATTTTTTTGGAAACATCTGTAAGCCTGCAAATAGATTTTATGCCTCAGATATGGCTTTGTGAGTAGTGCCATGCATTCCTGGATGCTTGCACTGTGCAGTCTAGGCATGGTTTATTACACTAAAAGGCACATGAGAGCTTAAAAGCAATGATTTGAGAATTAATAAATGGCAGAATTTGGCTGCATCTATACATTTTTCTGTAGGCTTTAGTCAGATGTTCGCATGCAGTGATTTTCGCTGAGTTTCTTCTATGTCCCATTTTATCATCCTTGTCTTATGTATGTATGATTCAAACAGTACTCCAAAAAAAAAAAAAATCTTGATAGATGTATTTTTATGTCTTATCACCATAACTTCTGCTAATCACCAGATGGCAAATCATTTTCCCCAAATCATGTTGCCAGTTCTTATTACTTTACAGATAAAGGGAGATTTTGTATGAAAGTGAGAAATGCCGATTAGCTTAGGGCGCTGAATTTGAACTCCAAAGAGCATGATTTTTTCGATGCCTTTTTTAGCATTTCATATAATCAAAATCAGGTATGAATTAATACCAGCCAGAGATATGAGTACCATAGCTGTCTTGTGCTAAAAGCTGGGCACCCATTGAAGCCTTTTATTTACAATCATAGGATCATTAAAGTAGGAAAAGTCCACTAAGATAATCTAGCCCAACCATCACTGTGCCCAGTAAACATGTGCCTCAGTGCCACATTTACTCTTTTGTACACTGAAAGCAGAGGTGGGTATACAATCAACTACCTACAGACAAAAATTCATATTCTTTAAACCAGAGACTAACATTTCTTTTCATGCAGCTTCAATCTCCATTTTTGTATGCAGCTCCCCTTCTGCTGAGGGAGAGGCCACATGGAATTGATGGTTATCTCAGAAATGTCTCCCAAGTGCACACTGAAGATAAAAATTATTTGTGGTCATATCATATTGCATAAGCACAAAACGTTGAGCATATTTCACTGATGCAGCCTTAAACTTGGCATTTCTTTATGTCTGGTGGCTTGATATTGCAAACTAAATACTCTTTTGATATAGTTTTTTTAATATGTCAACCACTAAATATTTGAAAAGGCAAAATGAAATCCAGGAATATCATCCTCTGATACTGAGAAAAATGTTGGCAATATATGTAGGACAGATATTTAAGAGCTTCAGTTTTCTCCATTCTAGGAGTGAGCATACTGCAAAGTCAGTCTGGAGCCATGCTCCTTATTCTCTCGGCGGAGGGGTCACAAGGGGAAAGTGTGTCTGTTACTACAGAGTTTGCTGATAATGTGTTATGAGTAATTTAAAGGAAGAAAGCTACAAACCTTTCTTCCTCTTTGTGAGTGTAATTCTTCCTTTGCTGCTATATGGTATGGTTGTTGTCCAGGAGATCCCAGGAAAGAGGGTCTCTGCTTTCTTACTCTGACTGCTGTAGGGATACCCTTGCACTGTAACAGGATTATGTGCAGGTGAAAAAACGCTGTCCTTGTTAAGGTGTTCTTGAACACAGCACGAGAATATAATCAACCCTAACTGTACACTATTTCTTGAAGTTTTTAGTGCAAAACATTTTTTGTAGATTTCTCATGGCTGATGAAAGCCTGCCTTAATGGGTTATTGAGCTTCTTCAAATATCAAATCCTGTTCTAACATACAGAGAATATATGTATACATATATATATTTCTGGGGATACCAAAGTATGGTTCTTCTTACTCCTGCTATCCTAAAGCAAAGTTGCTTTGAAATATGTAAAAACAAATGTCCCATGTTTGTATATGCATGGTTAGTGTGTTCACTGATGTGATGAATACTTTAAAACTACAGTTTTAAAAGAAAGGTAAATCTTGATTAGCTATAAAGTGAGGATGAGTTTTATCTTCACAGTTTTTGTGTTAAATGTAAATCCAATTAAACTGTGAAAATGTTTTCCCTCCACATCATTACCGTTTTTAGTAAAGGATATAATATATGTAGTGCAAGTAGTAATGTAATCAGACAAATCTCAAATTCTTCTTCTGTCCTAAGTGCTGTGAGAAAAACAGCTAAAACTTCACTTGTGTGCCCTTGAAACTCTCAGAGGTATGGCCATGCTTCAGAAGCTTTACCAGAATGCCTGTCCTGTGAATCATGGTCAGGGACTGCAAATTTTGAGTGAGAAAAGCATCTGAAATGCTGTTTGGAGCACTATTTGCAGGGGGTTGTCACAGCACAGCGTCCCGCAATGCATGTGGCTTTTTGGGGATTTGTTACCTGCTCATTTCAGTCCCAGTGCAAGAAATAGAGAAGTGTTTAACACATGACCCCAGGAAAGGGCCTGACCTTGTCTCTACCCATTGGGACTCAGAAAATGATGAGTTCAATTTCTCATGCTTTAAAATAATTCCTTTCACTTTAGATTTTTTCTGAATTGAAGCAGTGGATATGTCATGATCTTAATGCACTTGGAAGTTGAAGGCAGAGAAATTTCAGGGGTCAGGAAATAATACTAAGAATGTTCCTCCAATCATTGTTTATCTCTTAACTATTATAATTTAAACGTATCGTGGAAGTGTTTTTATGTGTAATCACACTTATGGTTTTGTGATAACAGAGGCAGCCATTAGTGTAAATAGAAGCGTGGAGAGCAAAACAGTACATTCAGTTCCTCTGCAGGGCAGTTTTAGGGCAGTAAGTACCTAATGTTGTGCCAAGGAAATTAGAGACTTATTGATTTACACTGGAGGATATACAGAACCCTTGGTTTCCCACAAAGACCATTTCCTCCCTGCACAACTTATCAGCTGATGTAGGAAAATTCAGGCTTGCAACCTTTGCAAAAGGTCACTTCTGTGTTGAATTTTACACTTTGAGAAAGTGGAGAAGTTTTTTGTTACTCCTCTCATAAAATGTCCGACAAGCCAATAATATTGCACCCTGCTAACTGTAAGATACTGAGCACTTTGTTACAACGTTAATCCTTCTGGATTTAGTATTGCTATTTTGCTGAGCAAGCTCAGGCTTCAAGTGGGATTAACTAATTGAGAGGCAGGTGTTTCTGATAAATGGAGTCATGCAAGACACATTGAGGATCTTCTTCCCCACATGAGAATATCAGCAGGAATTGATGTAATTGAAAATCTTTGGTGAAAGTATGAAATAGGAGATTTATTTATTTGTTTTAAAGCATGTGATATTTGATACCTGGAATTGTGGGTTCTTGAATTCTACCATTAATCACTTTATTTTTGCAGCCCTCTACATTTCTAAGCTCACACCTTTTTTAGCCTGTTTTGGATAATTTTGAAGTTTATTACAGAGAAAGCCCTAGACAATACAGGGGTCAGCACGTAAGCCTACCAGTGAGGACAGGGATCAGATCCCTCTTTGTCTGCTTTGGAATGGACAGAAATTCTTTGTAGAGGTATGAAGCAAAATATGCTTTTGTTTCTATGCAAATTTTTGGCCACTTCTGTTTTCCAGTGTTTGAAGAAGAACAACACTGCTAGAGCAGTAGAAATGAATGTCAGGAACAAGGGGAAGTGTGAATAATGAGAAGTAGCAGGGTCAAGAGTTTTCCAGCACAGTTCACAGTTTGTGAGTGGCACAGATGTACTGAGCTTGGAGCTGGATCTCACTGAGGATGCTCAAGAAATCAGATAGGGTGTTTTGTATTTTTCTTGCCCATGTTGGAAGGGTGAGCTGACAACTATTAATCATCACTTACTCTTGGCGATGACAGTGTCGTACTCCATTTTCTGATGAATAGCAGTGGCCTACATGAAGCAGATACAGGCTGCAGGAGAAGTGCATCAGCCCAGGGAATTCAGAATTGTGCAGTCTTGGTTTTAACGAGGCTTTTCGTCAGGGTTAAAGAAGAAAAAAGAAAAAAAATAAAATTGTTTCTACCCTGGACCTTTCTTCTTTAGGAAGAAATGTGAGTTTTGTTTGTTAAAGGGGAACTGACTACAAAACAATGAATTGGGATGAGGAAGCATGTTTTGGATATAGCATTAGCACAGGAAAATTGCAGAAGAAAGAGGATAGGATATAGTATCTGGAAACTTGCATTGTTCACTGCTGTTAAGTTCTTTTTCTTAATAATTTTGTCTTTCATAAACATATTCAGGCCAGCACAAAGAAATAATTAGATTATTAGAGTAAAATGAATTGTATTCATATTCATGCCATAATCACAGAAGACCCATAGATTTCATGGGCTCTGAATCTTTTATTGAATTTGAAGACTAAATTACTAGAAATTAACAGTGCCTTGCTTGAAGCTTGTAGAATGATCAACTGAGAAACGAAAAAAATAATTGTTCTACTTTAGTAGTAACTTTTTTTTTTCAGGATCGTTGGATAGAAAGAGCCTCAAATAAATAAACAGATTATTTTTCCAATTAATTTTTAATATGAGACATTAATTTGCAGACAGAAGCAGCTCCTCAGTTCCGGCTAGCTGATTCCCATTGTCATTTTTTTGTTGCTATTTCCAAGACGCTTACAATGCCTAATTTGAGATTGAAATGGGGAGTGTTTCTTGTTGTGGTCAGACTTGTGAGCAACAATGGATTGCCTGGTTTGTAATAGCAGAGTCTCAGAAGACCCTTTAAAGGGCACTAGAGAGTTTGGGATATTGGAAATGAATGAACATGGCATGAAACTGATGAGAAAGGTGTCTGTCTAGAGCTATTGATGTCAAAAATTTTCAGTGAGAGAGCTGTGACATTTCTTGACAATTTGCAGATGAAGCCACCTTAGCAAGAGCAAAAGTGCCATTCAAACTGAGTGCTTTGTTCTCTTGTACTCTCGGTGCTGATTTGGTCCTGTGAAAACCAGCATTCAATTTGCAGAGTATTAATTTATACAGAGGAAATATAAGTAGTATCATGAGGAAACTAATCTCGCTTTTTTCATGGCCATTTTTCAACATTATCCATAGAAGAGTTTGGATTGTATTTCTTACTTCTCATTTTCATACTGTCAGTTGTGTAAATAAATAAGCAAGGGTAAAGCTCACACTACATAAAAGTCTTAAATGGCATCAATAAAAAATATTTTCTTATTTCCATAAACAGCTCAAAGTATTTGGAAAGTAATTATACATTATATTTCTGTTTATTCAGTGAGTATGCTGAGCACACTACAAAAGGGAGAAACGTGGAAGACAATTATGGAGTTTTTAAAAATACCATTCCCATGACATAACCTCAGCACAATCATAATAAGATGGTATAAAAAATACAGAATATAAGTGCTAGTTTCAGGATGGCAGCTCTTACAAATCATCAGAGTGAACGTGCTGAGAATCTAGATTAGGCGAGGTTTAATTCTGTAACATCTCACAGATCTCCCTTGATAAAAAATCACTCTTCAAACTTCTCACTTTGTCCATAAGAACTAGTTTGAAATGATCATATCTGGAAGTAAAATTCCCTTGGTTATGATGGTGGCATGCAACTTCCCAGGGAAAAAGACAAGAAAACATTGATATTGTTTGCAAGATACTAGAACAGATAGTGTTGAAAGTGCTTTTGAACTGCTTAATGAAATTGCATGGGAGATGTGTTTAGATGCATAGGATTTTTAGAGAAAATAAGGCAAAACCCTCTAGAATGCTATGGATGCAGCAATCAAGGAATCCCGTCAGCAGTGACCAGTAATAGTAAAAGTAATCTTGGTTAGGTATTCCTAAATGCAGCAAGAAATTTACAAGGTTTAAATCCACTTTAATGGTGCCTGCGGTGTTTATCTGATTCTAAATAGCTACAGTGCAAACCAGCCAGAAAGTTTACCCTATTGTTGAAATAAAACAAACCAACCAAACAAACGAAACAAAATGACAACAAAAACAAATGACCAAACAAGAGAAGCTGCAAAGTCACTGCACAGTGCAGATGTGTGGAGCACAGCATTGACATGGTTATTGAGTTACACTGAGAAGCATTACTTGGGTTCGATTAGCTAGAGACAATGTACTTAATCAGAGCCAGTGTATGTTACGGTACTTTCTTCAGTAACACTGCAGTTATATTGAGCATAATGAAGCTGTCAGTATAGGATGGCAACAAACCAACCCTAGTACTTCTGCAGACCTAGGAAGATCCTGAATTTTTAGGCATGGGCTTCCTTATGTGTAGTAAATGTTTGCAGCCAAATACATTGTTGGTAGATTTCTTCACACTGATTTCCTGTTGCAATCAGTTCACTGTTCTGAACACTATTGAATCACTATAATTCTTCTTATTTATTTAACCCGTTTTGATTTTTAAACATCTCTTATAGAGAGAAACAAAAATGGCATAATGGAATAGTATCAGCATAGCAAATGTAAAGCTTTCTGATTCTGGCAATACTTTGGAGTCTGGCTTTTGGGTCAATCACTTGGGCTTTGCCTATTGCTTTGTTGGTTAGTATATTTTACAACCATTGCTTTAACTCCACCAGATCCATGCAGAAATGGGTGGCACCTACAGCTGTTCATGTCGTGTTGTCTATCAGTAATGCTACACCAATCACTGAAACAGACGGTTGTCTTCTCTTTTTTGTGTGTAAAATACAGTTTGTCTTGTAGGAGAGGTTTGAAAGATGGATTAACCAAAGTTTAGAAACATATGATAAAAAAGCATTTAAAGCTGTAAATTTCTAAAATGACAGGAAAATGGCACGAGATTGCTTAATGTAATTATCTGAATACAGGTATGGTTATCTGTAGTAAATTCATCAGTGTGGCACCTGGGCCAGGATATGGGGACAGAACAGGCAGAGCTGCAGTGTACAGTGCTTGGGTTTAAACTGGACTTCATAGCTTCCATTGTAATGCATTTTTACTTGTATTTGCAAGTGGCTTAGAGAAATGCTCTGCTGTACTGACAAGCCAATGACATCCGAGAGCTTACTGAGCTCCTGATAAAAAAGAAATTGAAGGTCATTTCTTCAGATCAGCAAGTTTATCTGTAATCCACTGCAGTAAACTAAATTGACTGTGCATTTTGCAACACCAGCAGAAGTTTCAGAAGAACTGGAATATAGTGTCTCACCCATTGCAATAAGAATACACATTTGAAAGAATCATGAGGAACAGCTTCATGGAGATTTATTTCATGTCTTAAAACTAATTAACCTCTAGATCAAGGTTTTGCTTTGGCTTTTACTTACTTCTGACAAATAGGAACACTTGAAGTGTAGGTCCAAATTTTCTCAAGTTCCATCTTTTGCTTTGTAGAAGTGTAAAAGCATTAACATCAGCTCCCAGCTCTTGCACTGCCCTTTGCTGATACCTGGCTGAGCAGGTGCCCTTGCTGCATCAGCACAAGCAGACTGCAGGCAAGGATTTCTCCCTTCTGACGTAACCCATTGCCTGTGCAGGGCACAGCCTTGGCTGCCTTTCTGCCTGCTGAGAGTTCCCCTCCACTGATGCTGATCTCCATTTGGCAGGTAGGACCAAGTTATGTTCTATTTGTACTTTCCAGATGATGCAGAGGGGAAAGAACTGACATGGCAGAGTTATACTTAGTTTGGTCAGAGGCATTGCAAAGACTGGCATTTATGTTGATTCACAGCACTGATGACAGGGGTTCTGACCACAGTGAAGTGATGAAGACTGTTCCAAAATATTTCTTATTCATTCCCAAAGTCAATTAAATAATTAACATAATAGCTTTTATCGGACTGGTCTCCTTAGTGAATAGATGCAGCACAACAGCTAGCATTTACAGGCAGGTGGCAACTGGTTTCTGAGATTTTTGCTGTTTGGTTGTGTTTTGTAACCCAGCCTAGGCTGGAGGTCAGCTTACCTGTGGTAGATGAAAAATGAAAAACTGGTGGTTTTAACCCTTCTCCAGCCATGTTTACACTTGTGTGGTCTAAACTGAGAACTCAAGAGCTACCTGAACACAGGCATGCCTCTGAACTAGAGATAATGAACATGAGCATTAGTGCTTATCCTGCAGTGCCTAATCTGTGGCTGTTTTGGCACCATGGAAGATTGCCAGCCAGGAGGGTGGAAGACAGTGGAGTGCTAGGAAGCCCCATCTATTTCCATCTGGTTTGCTATGCTGCTTGAAAATGCAAGAACACTGGTTTGGACAGTGGAACAAATCACCAATCTCTTTTGCTTCATGGGGTATTTAGGTTCATTTGCAAGCTCTGGGAATAAGTTCTTCAAGCACTTGAAAAAGCTTCAATTAAATGTTCATCTTGCAGCCAAGCACTAAATTACCTGTCTTTCCAGGTCACTAACTATTTGTTGATTAAGCTGCTCTCTCCATTTTGAAAGGATTGCTGTCTTTGAAACAACCACTGCATCTCCTGGAAGCTACCATAGCGTGGTATCTCCTCTCCCTATGCTCTGCATGGCTCTGAGCAGTGAGCAATCCCACATCAGCAGGTGGAAGGAGAGTAGGAAGCACATGTGAGAGCTGAGAGATGGGGATGCCCCTCCTAGTGCCTCCAAAGAATGTGGAGCTAAAACTTAACGCTTGCTGCATAAATATTGTAGCAGGTATAAATGTTTTATCCAGTAGTATACAGAAAAAAAATATTTTGCCAAATGAGAGAGCTGCATCCAGCTGTATCTAGTCCAGAACAGCAGCAGCTAAGGCAGGACTTACAAGATTGCAAAGCAGGATCAATGCAGGAGAACAGAAAATGAAAATGGGTATTGGAACTACTGAGTAAAAAAACATACACAGAGCATTCAGTGCAAATAGAAAAAAACAACTGACTAGACAGAATATACTGTTCCCTTCCTGTAATTCTCTCTGCAGTGATTCCAGGCGTGATATGGTACAATATAAATATAATATACAACAGTGTAATTTGTTTGACTATTGTCTCCTTACCAAAAAACAAGCTCCTGATGGAAAAAATGAGATTAGCAACTCACTACAGCACATTAAGCAAGTCTGTGAATGACTACAAAATAGAACAGAAAGGGCTCATCAAACCATTTCTTCATCTGCTGCCTTGTGTCTGACAAGGGGCTGCTCTTAATGCTATATATTTTGTATATATTCTGCATTTGACACATCTGGCGAGACTCTATTCTTGCCCCTTTTCGCTGAGCTCAAAGTGGGTTTCTTCCTCCTCATACTTCTCCAAAATTTCTGCATGCAATTCTGAAGAGTCTTGAGACATTTCCTCACTGCTCTCTTGCACTGAGCTGAAAACGGTGTCACTTCTGCCACCACACACACCTGGACATGGGAGGATCATTTCAAGTCTGGAAGCCCAGCCCCCAGGTGGAGTTTGGCCCCGTCCACCCCACTGGCCTTTTAGGGATCCAGAAAAAGGAGGAAACAAGAATTTATACTTAGGATCTCAGAATAATCCTTTCCATGCAGGGAGCTATTTTAGGAAGAGCTCTTCTCTCTCAGTAGAAAAGCTCCCACGATGAACATTTAGGAAAAGAATTGATCATGTGAAGTCTGTGGAGCTACATTTTTAAGTCTTCAACTGTAAACATTTAGGTTGTGAGGCCTATTGATTTTTGTCAAGTAGCTGTTAGATCTACCGTCAATCTTGTGCTAGGGATATTTTGGTTGATCTTTCTTGCTATTATGTTTCCTATGTTACTTTATTATTTGAACATCAAAATTGAGTGTAGTGCTGTGAACAGAATAAGGTATTCTGCTACGAGGAACTTGTAGTCTAATTCAGTCACAGTGACGCACAAGCATACATAATCTACAGGATAAGGATGCAGATTCAAAGTAAGAGAAGCGTCTGGGGAAAAATCAGTGCTGCAAGCTAATTTACTATTCCTAAAGAGCTACTAGGCTGCAGAACAGAGAGATAATATTGAACTATACAACAGATTGTTTTTTTCCTTATTTTCTTAATCTCCTTAAAAGAAGATCCTAATATGTCATGAAATACAAAAGAAGCACCTGAAGAAAACAGAGACTAGGGTAGGGATCCTCTTGTGTTCCTGTTTTCTGAACTTTAGCCCAGAAAAGAGAACTGGAGACTTCTTGAATATGCTTTGTGAAATAAGAATTTAATTTTAAATAAGAGAAATGGTGGATAAAGCTTGGATTATAACCACTATTGATATAATTTGAGGCCTGCAAGACTGAAAGACCAGACACTGCTTATCTTGCAGAGTGTAACTGCAAACTAATGAGATAATGATAATAAAAAATCAGTATCAGAAATTCCAAAAATGAATGCATTCAGATTTCAGTCTGCTCCCAATGTCTAGTGGAGATCCAAGCAGTTACACACATGAGCAAGAACATGGGAAGTAGTGATGCCATTGAATTTGCTGGCAGTCATTTACTTTGCATTTAAGTTCTTTTCTAAGCTCTGATTTTGTATCTTTTGTGGTTCCTCTGTTTCAGGAACGGTGCCCTATATTTCTTAGGCAAGGGCACAGTCTTTCAGTACTGAAAGTTATTTTGGGTTTAATTCATTTAAGTGGTCAGTGATGGCACTGAAGGAGCTGTCTACACCCTCAGAGGATAGTGAGGTGCTGGCACAGGCTGCCCAGAGAAGCTGTGGGTGCCCCATCCCTGGAGGTTCAAGGCCAGGTTGGATGGGGCCCTGGGCAGCCTGAGCTGCTGGGTGGCAGCCCTACCCATGGCAGGGGGATGAGGCTGGGTGGACTTTAAGGTCCCTTTCAACCAGAGGTATTCTGTGTTTCTGTGGTACTGAGCTTATTAATGTCACATAGCCATTTTGTCACAGATAGCGATTCTTCAAGCTGCAGCTGTTTCCAGCAGCAATTGGAAGGCTATCAGCAGCAGAGGCAACACAATCCAAGTGTGCCTTGACAGAGAACCTCTCTACAGAGTTGCAGGTGGTAGCTCCAACTTCTGGTGCCAACTGCATCTCTGACATGTGGTGTGGTCTCAGACAAACTACCTAGCTTCTCAAG